>JAMKCH010026447.1:0-17505 GCA_023653785.1 Ophioderma brevispina
AGGATTTGACCAAGATCAACTGTCACGCATGCTCATGAGCAGAAATCGGCTCGCTGCGACTGTAGTATACCGTGGTCTTTTTAAATGTTTACAAATTGGGTCGCACATGTATGACCTTTCACCGTCTCATTCACTTGGATTTCCGGTTTGGACTTAGTCTGTGAATTGAAATTATCGTCCTCTGAAAAGTGCTCAGATTTGTTCTTAAAGTCTATACTTCCTGAAAACTACTCAAAACATTTAAGGGTTGTCTACTGATGTCTTACAGCCCAAAAGTAATACACCTGTCAGTTTTAATGGCGTCACCTATCACCCCGGGGATGGTGCGTCACTTGTCCAATGTGAGGCGGATTTACCTATACCATGAAACGCACCCGTGTCTCAAATATGACTCAACTTTGCTACAATGACTGTGTACTCAAAATACTTTTTGTGACGCACCCATTTCGTGATAATGACGAATCCCATTTAAAACTGTCCTAAATGACGCCTCTGTCATGACGAACTGCTGAAACTGAGTGTGAATTGTCCGAATTATCCGTCGGTGCCGTAAGCCTGGGCACGCTGCCCTTTTTGATATCGTACATCACGGCCTAAAAATATCGCGATATTACGATATCATTTTGGCTTAAATACATTCCTTTTCGACCTCATATGACATTAAAACTCATTCAACCGACTCTAAACCCTTCTTTACTAACTTAAACAACTGCCGTTTATAATACTCGGCAGAATTAGATCCATATTTTCCAAAATACCTCGTAGTTTTGACGAAATTCTGAGATATCACTTAATAATCAATGGCGATACTCCTTCACTCGTGTCTCTGTAATCAATGAAATTCTGTCAAAGGTGACGGTCGGATCATTACGTCAGCTGGGGTGTTTAAAAGATCTCGTCCGACGTCAGACGAACAACTTACTATATTCCAAGACTGACTGTATAGAAATCCCAATCGCCATATTAAATTGGCAATGTTTTTGAAAAAAAAAGACAGCATAATGACGCGATTTGGTGTACCGTTTTTTATGTTTGAAGTCATGAGAATGTCAATGGTCAGTGTTGTGTGTTTGAAATGTGATCACAGAAAATTAACATGTCAGTGCATGATGAATAAAACAAGGAGATGATAATGAGGACAAAATGTTTCTTGCCTATTTCTCTGCCCACATTTACGTTCCATACTTATTCATTTCATCTCATCTTGGTCGTCTGTCAATTCATTGTCCGTTTAACTTAGTGTTGTTGTTTACTTTTGTTAAAAAAAAACGACACTCGTGTACTGCGGCTCACGTCTCCTTCACACTTGTCAATCGAGCAGGCTGTAATGCACGTGGAAGATAAAAATTGCGCACACGCAAATGATCTTTTGGGTATCACGCATTCCTAATTGCCGTTGCCCTACCAGTACCAGGT
Organism: Ophioderma brevispina; assembly: GCA_023653785.1. Classification (NCBI taxonomy): domain Eukaryota; kingdom Metazoa; phylum Echinodermata; class Ophiuroidea; order Amphilepidida; family Ophiodermatidae; genus Ophioderma; species Ophioderma brevispina. The sequence continues at coordinate 1,417 of JAMKCH010026447.1, forward strand.
CCAGACAGCTGTTTGGGGATTTCCCAACAATAGCACCGAGAAAGGCGATTGAAAAAAATACCTTATTAAAATACCTGAGCTCATTGATTTTTTTCCTGGTTTTCCACGTGTTAAAACATTGTGTGTGTGGGTGTGTGTGTGTGTGTGTGTGTGCGTGCGTGTGTGCGTGCGTGTGTGTGTTGATGTTCTTATGAAAATTTTGTTGATTCATCTGTTGCGGACAGTTGTTGATTTGTATCATTACTAATATTGAAAGAAAGGGAATAGAAGAAAGGAAAAAATATAGGCCCTACTATTTTTCTTGATAGTGACCGTTCACAAATGGCATGGGCGGGGCGGAGGATGCAAATGAATTATGTTCAATTATGTTTAGGCCCCTATACGCGTGATATGAAAGTACAACATAAACATACTTCTTAGAACATACCTGGTAAACGAATGCATCTTCTATTGGCTCATTGCAAAGTGCATCGATAAACGAGATTTCACACAATCTATCTAGATGTTTATGCCCCGGGTTTATGCTCATTTTTATATCTTTCACAATCGAGAGACAACAAAGTAGGCCTATGCCTACAAACAACAACAACAACAAAACAATACCGCAGCTGCACTGATCGTCGTGCAAATGATCCATCTGAGCATAGAGGTATCTGAGCCAAGTTTTATATTATGAACGTTCTGCTTCTGTTCAAAACATATTTCACTTCGCCGGCGATGTACTCGCGTCCCACTCGCGCATTGCGTATTTTTGATAGCCAGTCTAGCAGATGCTATCGGCAACAGTGAAATAAATTCCCTGTGCTTTATAATACTAACGAAAAACCACACGTTGCCACATTGGAACTCAGCAAAATATTTAAATCGTCCGCCATTTCGTTGACATCATTTTCCTGATGCCGATGGACAAATTGACGGAGGTCGTCCTGGGTCATTTTTCTTCCGTGCGCGAGTTGATAATTATATTCCCCAAAAAATCAAATTTTTACACTATAGGTTTGTTCGCAACTTGAAATATTTAGTGCCCGGGGTATTTTCAGCATAGGTCACCAAAACAAGTTTTACGAACATGACGAACGAATAAAAAACGCAATTCATACAGTGGAAACGTGGCGAAAGGATCCGAATTTGGATACAGCAACTGCTGAGGCATGTAAAAGAGCCGGACGAGTATGGCCTATATCATACACACACTTTCTATTGAAGGAAGACGCATTTACTGAACCCAGGTAAAATGACGGGCATTTACGCACCTAGTTCTTCTCAATGTTTGTGACGACCCAAAGGCTTCAATGACGGTCCCCTGCGTCAAGAATGTGGTGGTAAATGACCCACCCATGCGCACCATTCCCGGGGGTCGCAGAGTGCGCCATACAACTGACAGGTGGGATAAGTAAAATTTGCTAAACAGGACTCATTTAGAGAATCTTAAGTTGAGCAAAATTGTTTCTAACATCGGTCCGAATTCATTTTGCATGACTTGAGGGCCAGTAAAATATGTCCGGTTATAATAAATAATTCCAATCAGTCATGCTTTCGTAACTAGAGGTTGCTCTGGCTTTTTTCCGCTATGTTGATTGATCTACAGATTTCACTTGCCTCACATGTGGCGACTTTGTTGGTCCTTTATCATTTTCACTTGATTTTATCATTTTTTACTATAGGCCGCCCTGTTTGGGGGAGAGGGGAGGCGGGCAAGATGTGTCTGTGATACTCACAACCTAGCTTGCCGTGACCACATCTTCTCTCTTCTTGCGAGGTCCGCACAAACAAAACCGCTCCTTGTTTTCTGGTTAATTTATGCGCATGCGTACTGATGTTTGAGTGAATTCTATTTTAAGATGCCCTTAGCGTCGCGATTCACCGAACATCGCCGCAATCTGAAGTACAAAATACTTTTCAGTGAACTAGATCTTACAAGAAATGTAAGACAAATGTCAAAGGAACAAAAACCATTGAGGGCTGCATGTCGAAATTAACGGTAAATGGTGGAATTTTTGATCCTAACATTGCACTATTTGCCTGCTGCCAGGCTATTCCACCGCCATCTTTAAAATAGACACCTTTGAAAAAAATAAAATACATGCAGGGGGTGCAAAAGCAAGAAATACTAATTAAAAATCAAGTTAGCCTAATTATTGCCCTCAAACTAGAAATCCACGTGCCTACGATTTTGGTAGTATGCGTACAGTATAATCCTATGCAAAACCTTATCCTATGTCGCCAACCCAAAAGGGGCCTGGGTGCCAAGCTAGCTGGGTTCCAACAGACTTACATGCTTACGATAATAATACTGGAGATCAAATGCTGAGCAGGGCTGGAACAAATGTATAATTTACGGGAAGATAATAACATTCCATGGCTTTCCCCATGTCTATGTATTTTTTGTCTGAGAAGTAAAAAATTCACTCCAAATGGTCAAAATTTCCCGGGAAGGAGCTTCCTAGAGTTCCCACCTTTTTCCCCCATGATGACTGAGAATCTGTTACGTAATTAGCTTGAGGTTGCATCCGAATACGCACACACATGTGTGAAGGCGATAACCATATTGTAACAATGGGTCAAATTATGTCTACTGAAGAATTCTAATAAAAGGACACAATTTAAAAAATACTGAATGCACCGGGTGAGAGTGAGACTTCTAATAGTCATTTTGTCCCATTATATTTTCGTTTTGAATAGTGGCATGTTGAAAAATGGCATAAACGTCTGGAAACCATATGTCCTTCAGAGTTATTTGAATTGAGGGCGCGCTTGTTATTGGGTTGGAGAAGGAGGTCCCGGCTCAGAAACGAACCCCTCTGCCAGAAGGCGAAGGTCATTATTTACACATAATCCGTGTTCATTTGGGTGGACATGCGAATACAACACGTCACTGAACGTCACTTGTATGAACACGTGATTTAGTCGGCAGTAAGACCACATGGTTTGGCCAGCCATTTTTTGTTTTTAATTCATTGGAGAAGAGACAAGGCCTGTTGGTGTAGGGCAAGTGCAAAGCTTCCGGATATCATGAGCCCGATGCCGGGAGAGACGTTGTTGGTTTATGGGTGGTTGCAAGAGTGCTCAGGACATCTCAGTTGGTTTTGGGGTCCAAGATCTTTGTTAGTCTCAGCAATCAGCGATGGGTAGTGGTGGCAAACCTTAGGATATCAAGATTCAAGTCAATCTCCGTCTCAGCTACTAAGTACATAGCCATTGGGTTGTCATTCCATGGCTCATCTCTGAAAAGCTAATCTCAAAACCCAATTCGGTAGTCTATCCAGGGAAAATTTCTATCAAAGGTGGTGGTTTAACCTGTGGTTGTTGTCCAACTTCAGTGTTGTGTTCCTGTCATCAGGGGTGGTCACCATGGACAGAATTCTTCTTTGCTCTCCAGGGTAATACGAGGTCCGTCTGGTTTCAGGTTTTATTTCTTCAGACATCAGAAATTCTCGCTCTTCTTTCCGGTATAGGTTTGTTGATTCCTGTTCCGGATATACAGTGTATCGGTGTTTTGTTTGCTCTCGAATCTCCTGACACCTTTTAGCTTGTGTCAGAGTTTTCCAAGTCGTTGTCATCTTCTCGGGTAGCCTAGATCTGGGGAACCTTCGTCAAAATGATCCCTCATTAGAGATAAGGGGTCTCTTCATGGGCTCTGAAGATCTCGGGTCTCTTTCCATTCGGTTAGTTGATTCTATAGTTCCTCGAACTGTCCTTCCTGATCTTCGGGTGAGTGTGTTCGTCTATATTTTGGAGCTTCATTTTGATGGTAGGGTCCCTTCTTTTAAGAAAAGGAAGTCATCCACCGCTGCCACCAATGCAACGGGAGGAGGTCCTGGCTTTTTTGGTCCTTCTAGAGATCCAACATCGTAGTAAGAAGCCGTCATATCGCTTGCCAGATACCCACGTGTCCCAGATAGATATAATTCAGGAGCGTGCAGGCGGTGGTAGATCATGTGAGGGAGATGTGGGTAGCGGGTTCCTCCCTTAACACCTTCTGCGACAGTACTTTCACCTGGATCTTTGTGATCAATTGAGTTATCAACCGAGTTCATAGACCAAAGAGTGATGAGTCAAGCCAGTAATTTTAATACTATGAGTAAAATATTTATTATTCTTTTATCTTCTTTTTAACAATTTACTGATATTTACATTTGATGATGCTTCAGACGATGAGCCCTTTTAAGGGATTATGTTAAATGCGAGCAATTCAGATTTAGGGATATTTAAAAAGTGTTTCTTAAGTTAAAAGGGATTCTAAAGTGAGTCGATTAACTGATGAACGTGAGCAACGTCTAACAAGAAAGGCGTTTCGTTCACCTGAGGCAGCGTGGGCGGTAGAAACAGAAGCATACACCTGCAGGTAGCCCGAGAGGACGGACCCGCTCGGGGTGGGATCCACCCAACAACTCCCTAAACCAATTGCAATTTCTCGCCTTTTATACCGTTTTGTTATTGATTTCGAATGCGTCGTTCCAAATATGGTGTTATTCTGAGCGGTTAACCTGCGCACGATCATCATTGGCTAGAAAGTTGGGTGGGGGTCGTAACCATTTAGTGAATAGGTAGGAAATTAGCAGAAAGTGTCTACTCAAGACAAAATGTCCATAAATTTAGGGGCATGGCTCTGACATTTATTTTACCAATCTTCTTTTCTTATATACGATTTGATCATAAACTTAATAAACTGATTACCCGCTATTTTCCAAGGTTTGATTTGTTGAAAAAACTACAACTTTAAACGATTTTATTCATTAATTTTAAAATCTAGAAATACTGAGAAATACTCGTCTGTGACAGTTGACAGTTGTCTATCGTACGGTTGCACAATTAAGGCCATTTTCGGTCTAATAATGACAAATATCTAACATTTCCGTACTTTTGGATACTTAAAAGTGACACACTAGATCATTTTACAAAGAATCTGTGTGGATTTGATGTACACCATAACAATGACAAGAAATGAGCGGACATAAGGTTTCTGTGTGGAGGGGTAAGTCCGAATCGGCAGGGATGCGAAGAAGAAAAAGTAGGACACTATCGGGCTGTCTGCCTTTTTACTCGTATAAAAACAACACTAGGGGGTCATGAAAACATGCTCCAACTTTATCATGAGTGTTTGGAGAGTACAAATTAAGAATTAAGAATGTAGGTTGGGCTAGGACTGTGGTGCAATTATGCCAAGGTGCAGCCGCATTCGTTAACAATACCAATAAATCACTTTAAATATAGCACATGTATGTATAGAGGAGCGCTACCTTCCTTGGTTTCATTTTTTCTCTGTTTCTGTAAGTAGGAAAACTTTTTGGAATTTTTTTGTTGTCACAGAGGACACATCATGTGAATGTTAAAGCATTTGGCCTGATTGCTGGAAGTAAAATTTCCCAAAATTGTTGCTTTTGTTTTTGATGATGAAATATATCCATAATATAAATACTGACACTCAAAACAAAATGTTGCGAAGTCTCTAAGCACTCTATTGTCAACTGAGCTCTTCTGTTCGTGGAGTGCTTAGTTTAAGTGATCGCTCCATTTTCTCAGCTAGTGAAGCATGGGCATCCCTAGTAACCATAAACAACACCTTATTGCATTGTTGCAATAACCTGTAAATTGTCCTCATTATAAAAGTTATTGTTTTTCTATACCACAGCTATAAACAGGTATTTATATATATTTCGCCACACAGGTAATAAACTTGAGCTATAATCATCTCAAGATGGATTATTCTTCCAACTACATGAATGATGAAGGCTTATCAGGAAATGGGAAGCAGTATGACTGGAGGTTCCCAGTACCCCACTCAACAAGCATATGATTCTGTTCTATGGGTTAAAGAAAGGTCCTTTGCTAGGAATCATATGGTGGGTGGTTTTGATAATGGTGGCCGTGGGTGGGAAGAGAAAGGTCATAACTTCTGATTCGCCAATGTTACTTGTAGGGAGTGGGTCATATATGTGTTTAGGGAATAAGTTCCCGTGGTTCAAATAATTTGATGCTTTCTTTAAACAGAAATTGATGGGTGGGTACTACACTTGGACCAAGGGATCTCTGAGGGGAAGTTGCACAGTAATATTATCATGTCATTATTATTTTTCAATTATGGTTGAAATTATGTTTAGGTGTGTAAAAGAATTGAGGTGTAAAGTAACGCTAAAAATTCACTGTAATCGATCGGGATGGTCAGGAACAAAACGTCCTGTCAAATGCTTGTGCAGAACAAAGGGAACATGAAGCCACATTTTTTGTAGCATGTCATTTAACATAATCCCGAGTAGCTCCAGTTAGATATATAGGAGTAGGTTCCATGATGTACGTACAAGTGACATAACAAGGGGCGTGAAGAGGAAGGGACACAGATTGGGGGCCCTGCCCCAAGTTCCTTAAAGAGTTGCGCACGAAGCACAAATACCACTAAGTAAATTGAATTTAGTCTTTTACTACTTATGTTGAAATGCATGTGAAGCCACAGAAAATTTTGGCCACTTGGAGGCAACTTGTAATTGATCTGAAGGGGGGGGGGCTGAAGTGGTAGATTTGCTATGCTACTATCCAGTACTGTTCTCAATCTGTTTGGTACTTAGATTTTTCTATTTAAAAAAATGGGGCCTTATTTTTGTGAATTTGGGAAGATTTCGTTAAAAGTTGTTTAGTAAAATTTATGTTGGTAATGCAGATGGTTGTGTACATTTAATTTTGCAGGATATGTGGAAGAGCAAGAGGGTGGGGAGGAGGAAGAGTGGAGAGAAGATTTTGGAGGAGGGGAAGGAAAAGAGAAGGAGGAGGAAGCTACCAAGCTTTTGATGACATCTATGGCTATGGTGGCTATTCTGGTAGTGGATATCAACACAAAACCAAAGAAGAAGAAAGTGGGAACAGGCGAATTCTACTGTGAAGTAAGATAACCATATCTATAAGGTTATCAACAGATGAAAACTGTTTTGTAGTAGTGCCTCCCCCCCTTGGAATCTACTATAGTAAATTCACAGCCTAAACTATCAGAAGAGTTCGATGGGAGTGTGCAGGGCTTGAAGATTGAGGTAATTTTATTGGGTACCATTCTCATGGCATAAAGTGCAATGTGGAATTGGACTTAAATCCTGTTATATTATACAAAATCGTGAGTGCTAAAATTGGTAGCTCTCCGATCCCCAAATGGTAGCGCTCCGGATACTCACTAACTAAAACATTTCTCAGCTTACATGTCCATACCTCTGCATAAAATGGGTGTAGTCTATGGATCCTCATGCTGCGATTAACCAATGTGGAGGCCGACCTACTCAACAACCCAATCAGCATTCACTTCCGTGTTGACCCACGTCAATGCTCGGCGCACAGTAAATAACTCTGAACAATTTTGGCGGATAGTATTCTAGGCAAATTTGTGGTTTTCTCACCAGTGAATAAATTCTGTTTTACTTTAAGAATTGCTCAGTTGTAACCAAAACATGCAAAGAGAATTTAGGATTCTTGTCCCCTTGTGTACTTCCTCAAAATGATTGTACATGAAGGTCATAAACACACCGAATTTGATACTGCATGCATGTTTTACAACGGATACTTGTCCAGTGACATGGTTGTGTTGAGGTGTCTTAATTCTAATTACTACCTTACTGGTTGCATGTTATAGAACTGACACTTGTCACATGTCATTGTTTCCTTGCCCCGATGCTGTGATGGCCAATAAACTAATGAGGACATTTGAGCCGCACATGAAAGGACCGCGTCACGCAACCGTAAGTATCTACAGTATTGAAATGCTCAGGCACCAGTCAGGTGTAGAATTCCACTGCACTTTGAAACTGATCAAGGATTAAGATCAGTGTTAATGGAATGGTCAACGAGTGGGACCATGTTGGCTAAGGATAGCGTAAATCTCTAATAGAATAGGCCAGTGGATAACTTTGTTTGGCATACATTACCCCTTGTGGAAGATTAGGTAAATAAGCCTGTTTTAAGTTGACACTTCAAAAGATTTCTAGATCTGTTTTTCATAATAACAGGTTAAAAATATCAGAACATTTTGTTGTTGGGTTGTGTCAATTCCAGGGCCCATGAAGTTTTTAATTTGTGTCTTAATGCCCTTGAGGGCAGCATGGTCTACAGACCCCCCTTTATAATTACATTGTACTTTCAGAAAGGGAGCCCTGACACTCAAAAGTCATCGAAAAAAAGTAAAAGTAATGCAGATTTAAGTTAAGTGTCATTGTGAAATATTTTTATGAGGGATTAGGTTCTTGAAATGAGTGTGACTAGCATAGAAATTTATTCCTAGAAAATTCAAAAATTGTAAAAAAATCTCTACAAATTTGTGAATTTTGGGGTGTGGTAGAGGACATAAATATACTCTTCCTGTATTAAGGCTTTGTGGACCTGAGATAAATATGAATGAAATCTGCAACTAGCATATTACTTTCTACAGCTTTGTTGGTTCCTTCCCCTCAGTGAAACTGAAATAAGTAGCTAGCTAAACTGGTTTCCATTAAGATATTTAAACCTGGTTTATGAGGCTTGCTAATACAAATGGGGCAGGGGGAGCATCACACTGGTTGAAATTTTATGAGTATACAACATCCTCTGTCTATTTGGAACAGTCATGTTGGAAGGTTTTTAGGCTCTTATGTTGACTAAGTTTAATTCCTGGAATTGCTAAGAATTAAACTTCAATAAAATGTCTTCTACGTCCATGGTTTGTTTGGATGGTAACAAACCAAACCGGAAAATCAAGAATATAGTAAGTTCACAGAAAATTGGATCATCATAATATTGTGTAGCTATTAACATGCTACCACAATTTTATGAGTACCAGACAGAATATTTAATTATGCACCTTTAATTTGGGGAAAGAAAATATTTCTAAGATTCACAGAAAACTGCAAATCATAATGTCATGTAACTGTTCATTTGCTGTGCAATTTGGGACAGATGTTAAAGGTGGATTAACTATTATAAATTTTTCCATCATTTCTTATTTTCATTTGGCCTGTTGACCCTTGAGCACCAGCTGCTTATTTATCGGCTTCTAAGCACTGTTTTGATTGGTTGCTCAGAGGGCCATATTGTGTTGTGTCCTGTAAGGAGCCAATCAGACAGAAAAAAAAAAAAAAAAAAAAAGGGGGGGGGGGGGGGGTTAAAAACAAATTGCAAACATCACTTGATTTATGTTGTAAATTACAGGAAAAAAATACAGAAAAAAAGCTTTTAAATGTAAATCTTGCAAATAAAGATAAAGCTTGTTGCCAATGATATCACTACACATCCATTCAACATGCAACCTTAAATGCTTGTGTGATTGTTATGAGAGTGTAGAGATGTTATGAAATTAAAAATGAAGAAGTTACGGTATATCTTTCTTTTGCAAACTTATCACCAAAGTTTTTTAGTATTAAACATTTAAATTATATGCATTCGATATTCTTCATTTTAAATGTGTTAATCAATTTCAAATGTTGGTGATAATTGCATCACATGCATTTGATCTTATTTTGCATTTAATCATAATCTTTGCATCTTGAGACCGTTTCAAGTAGGTGTGTGATTTAATTCAAGAAGAAGTTGAACCGCTCATGCACGATTGAGCAATTGCGCAAATCAAAGTGCTGATTTGCAGTCAGTTTCTCAGCATTGATTTCTAGGTTTGCAGTGGAAACCTAGGAATGATTCTCAAGATCAACTCATCCAAGAAGTATGTTGGTATCCTGAGGAGTTGGCAACACAAAGGCTCCCACTCTCCAAGATCGCTGGTAAAGGCTACTTGTTTAGTACAGCAGTTACAACGGCACTTCGTAAGGAGACATGAAGTGTAATAGAGGAATAATTAATGATAACAGATTCTTAATACACCTGTGTCGTTTCTGCATACTCATACAGAATACACAGGCGATGTAGGGAAAAAGTGCAGTTATTCAAGTTACGTTATTCACAAGGAGGGTTTGGGTATGCTGCCATTCAAAATAGTTGTGAATGAGTCCAGCTGTATTAAAGTAAGAAAGTTCAGCCGTCAGGGATATAGCTACACCTGTCGGCAGCAGTTGGCCATAACTGGCACTTGCTCCCACCGACCGGCACAGAAGGTCATTTGGGAGGTTGCCGCCCGGCACTTTACTTCAGTAAAATGAAAAATTACCACATAAATTGGTAAATAAACATCATAGTTTGACCATAAGTCACTTAAGTGTAGTAAATTTTGAGCTTACGACTGACACTCGAAGTAGCCTAGCTATAACCCTGTTAGCCATGTAGTGTTGTTAGCCAGTATTAGGCACAACACTTGTTTAAATTTTAATGCATAGTCCCCCTAATATAGATATCAACATAAGTGCATGTCTAGGCTCTTCCAACAGGCATGCTTTTAGGCATATATATCCTGAAAGGCCATTGTAGAGGCTAAGCATTTCTATTGTATTTCAGCTTGTTAAGCTGCTCTGGATCTTTAAGATTGTAAAGTTCTAGACTGTAGTTTGTGAGATAGTTCCTTGTGTAACAGTGGTTACTCAAGGAACCATATGAAAAAAAAACCTTTACTACTCCTGATCTCAGAAAAAGATGGAATTTAACAAAATTAAAAGATATACATGTACAATTTGGAAATAGTACTGGATCCTAATCATATGTGACTTTGTATTTCTACATAAAACTATAAAAATTGACTCCAATTTCATTGTCATCCCCAGATAGGACTCATAATAGAGTTTGGATCCAGTACTATTCCCACTTCATATCCGCCATAGTATTTAAAAAAATAGTGCCATATTGTTTTCTGGAATATGGAGTAGGGTTAGAAATTAACCAAATGAAAGAAAAATAATGCATGGGAAGGGCCATCCGAATGACTAGAACCTGACCTTGCATATCAAAGTAGCCTTTACTTGCGTTTTGGCGTGTGGGAGAAGTGAAAGCCCATCAACGGGGTACCAGCGAACCCGACGTCCCGTCAGTCAGTCATCAATGTTTCATCTTTATCCTCATTCTCTTCTTCATTACTCAGAATCTGGTGAAGCTAGAACAAGGTGGTGAGTACTAAACAAGATTTGCCAAAAACGCTGGCAAATCTTGCCTAATTATTGTTATCTCATGGATGGCTCAGGGGGCTGACGGCTGGGGAAAGGGGGTGGAAAGTATGGATTTAGCTTGGTGAATCCCAGCTTATTTGAAAGTAAGAGACTGGTTTTAATTCAAGCGTATTGATAATGATGATTATGACCTTGCCTTTTTGGAGTTACTTGTCGTAATCTGTGAGAAGGGTGGATGCTAGCACATTGGGGAGGTGGGGGGGTACAACTGAAAGTTTTAGTTTTCTGTTTTTTCCTTTCCTTGTAAATACTAGCCCCCTGATCCACCAGATATCACATGTTCTGTAGAAAACTTTGTAAGGCAAATGATTTCTATAGAAAGTATCATATTGCACATTTTTGTTGTATCAGAGGGTGTTTGCTTGGGACCAAATTTGCAGTTTGGCAAATGTTTGGCAATGTGTGCTTCAATTTTTGTGTTGCCTGCATTTATAGTGCAGGGAGGCACTACAAATCCAAATTCTGTATGTCTGATCGTTGTGTGTTAACTTTTCATTTGCTCGTGCATGGACAGTTGGACACCTTAATATTTCCACCAAACTCAGGTCATGTGTGCACCATAGAGACTCTCATGTCGAGGTAGGTTAACATCAAATCACAACTCCAAGGTCCTTAGCTTCAACTTGTGCACAGATTTAACCTAACACCTCACCTCAACCATTCCTCCTGACACATGTATGGACGGCAGCAGTAGGAACCAAACATTCTTAGCTCTAGATGTAGGACTGCCAATTAGCAGACATGTTACTTGTTATTGCGTGGACGTGTACCTCTAGTGAACAATTTTGCAGAAAATTTTAAATTCTCACAGACAGTTAGCAGCATTGGGTGTCTAGAGGGGAACACATCACTCCAACAATTAGTAGGAATTGGTTTTCAGGCCATCTCCTGAGGGGAAAGTGGCCCTCGGTTTTTAGCAGCATTAAGATTTTCATAGCGGTACTTTTGACCTTGCGCACCTCTGCCAAATTCGGAGGTCCAACGTACACTTGACATTCGGGAGAACCCGATGTACTTTAGGGGAATGGCAGCTCTATCCCTCAAAAGCCAAACACGTCTCACCAGCAATTAGCAGCGCATTTTGGCGATCTTCTGATGGGAAGCGGTGCAATGGCTTTTAGCCAAACCTGGGTCTCCTGAAGGGAACACGTCACAGCAGCAATTATTGCATTGTCAAACCCTTTTATCTCCCATGGACCGACCAGCAAAAATCAGCAGTGAAAATTATGATGGCTAATTGCAAATCGGAGGTGTGAAGTACGGGGATCTGAAAGCAGGCAACACCAATGGTTCGAGAAACCTTGTTTTCAAACCTGAGTAAATTTTGGAAATTCATACAATATGCTTTAAGCTGAGTTATACTAGAACAATGCTGGTACCATTGCGTCAATCTTCTGATCGAGGGTATAAAAATAAACATTGCTGAATGTTAGAGTGTCGCGCACCATTTCAAAGTTAACCACAGTTAAACTTAAATGTTGGCCGAACTCTCTGGCTCAGTTCATTGGGTGTGCCATCACCATAAGGTACGTGTTTCCAAAAATCATGCCCCCTTTTAAAAATGCTTTTAACATCTTTAAAGTTTACATGACTTGTGGACACCTAACTACTGAACCTTACTTCAGTGGTCTGTGGTCGGCTAGTATAACATGCACTTAAGTTGCTTCAGAAGCAATAATTGTACTTCTGTTGAATACTGGCAAATTTTGAGGGATTAAAAAAATTTATTGCACAACGAAACAAAACACCACCGGATAAGTGCCCCATTGGATTACATGCTTTATATTCTATTATCATATCCCTCGTACAAGATGAATAAAGCATGTAAACAATGCTGTGCACCGAATTGTTTAATTTTGTTGCCAAAGCCAATTTTGAGTGAAGGCTCAAAACTGGCAATGAGGGTTTCTTTTGGACCAAAATAATCAATGGTGTGAATGCAATTTTGTAATCATTTTTACAACTTGTTTTTTCACCCAGTTACAGTGTAAAACCGATGTTTGCTCTTGTTGATGCTGTTCATGGAGTGTTTCAACAAAACGACTGTAACTCAGAAATTTGAGTCGATCAATATTCTGTTGTTGCTTGGTTGATTCTTTGCTCTGAAACCAAGTATTCAAACAAGAGCAAAAAACTTCTGTTGCGACTTCAAATGCAAATTTATCTTTATCTTGGAGTATACCAGGATTTGAGTTGGGTTTGATGCAAGTTACATAAAGAAAGAAAACTTAGTGATGAGTTTGTTCCTGAAAATTGCATTAGAAATAGATTTTCTAATTTTTTTTAAGAGCTTCAACACATATGGGTAAAAATTGTATTTCGACATTCATGGTAATATTAGTGTAAGATGATTAATTAGATCAAAAACAAGAAAGGAAAGGAACATAGACAGTAAACAATCATGCTTTCCTTATAATTATCGACTCCTGTAAGACCCAGCATTGTTTGTTAGCTGTCGACAAGAAAAGAATATTTTTCATTGTTATCAGGGGTCACTGACGCCATATGTTGAGAAAGCGAGCCTGTTTAGTGTCATTTAGGGAAGGATTATAAGTAGCACAGGGTTCTCTTTCCATCTTCAAAATGTGAAAGGTTTTTTTTTGGTGGGGGAACAGAAACCCTAATCAGTAAAGTATTGAATCATGAAGTCTCAACTTGTATGATTTTTAAAACAATTTGTTTGAATTGAGGCAGGGTATGAGTCCGGTTAAATTTCTAGGAAGCATTTGGTCTGAGTGCTGTTGCACTGAAATATAATTTAGGTCTTCAGGAAAATTTACAACCAACTATCAATAATACAGAACATTGCTTTCAGTAGGCACATAGTTTTAAAGAATTTTTTTTGATTATAACATGAAATTGATGTTTCAAGGCCTCTGTATAGTTGTAATTAATAAACCAGTGAAAGTCTTTTTAGTATGTATTTTATTGTGGGCAGTAGTTTGTAATGACTGTATTGTTCATTCACAGGCACGGTGGTGAAAGGGTCTAAGAAGAAAAGGCAAGCAGATGGTAGTTCTGTAAATATGAAGTCAATTAATTCTGTGATTGATGAATGCACAGAACCTCTTATTGGTAAGGCCTTCATCTAGAGGGTGTTTGAAAATCAATCCCATAATGCATTGCAATTTGCCTATACTGTATTGTACTAAACACATGTCTGTACTTAGGGATAAAAGGTATCCTAAAAGTTAAGATCCACAAGACATTTCATGATCATGCTAAAAATTACTTAAGTACTAATGCTTTGTGGGCTAAAATGAGCTTAAAAGCATGGGTTTTTATGTATTAAAAATAGAATTTTTGTTGGAATCACATGATCTTATCGAGGTGTAATTTCCCAAAACTGTTGCATTGTGGGATTGACTCAAAACGCCCTCTGGCCATCTTTGTGTTGCTCTTTGTATCGTCATGCCATTTCTTTGCAAGCAAAATGACTCATATTGTATACCATGCATTACAATAAATAGTGTGAATCTCAAACAATGTATTTAATTTGTAAAAAAAAGTTTGTAAAAAATTGACAAGTACAATGTAATAGCTTTTTTAATCCACCCAAGTATGAAAAGCAAGGGGAAAAAAGCAAAAAAAAACAACTCCATTTTGCATTATTTTTTGAATTTCTTTCAAGCTGTCGGTGTTTTTCTTTGCAAGTTGTCGTTGATTCCACATCTACACTATGTTTGGTTTCAAAGTGGTGAGTGGTATCATATATCTGCATGTTCACAATGTGGATGCCTCTGATCATGTGCACATAATGCTAGGACTCCAAGGATATTGCAAACGTTTCAGTGATGCACCACATATAAAACGCAGTGACGTCACTCCCAACTTGAGACTGAACAAAGTAAAGTTAATTGTTTTTTGCCTAATGCTAACTGACCATTTCCAAATTCCTGTGATTTGCATTCAATGCGAAATTCTGTTAATACAAATCAGGGGCGGATCCAGGATTTGAAAAACGTCAAAATTACCGGGGGGCTGAAAGGCTAAATTTGTCCAAAATGGGCTGATTTTGCAACATTTTGCAGAATTACCGGGAGGCGTGCGCCCCCTCCCTTGATCCGCACCTGCAAATGGGAAAAACTTGGAAATTCAACTTTCAAAGAAGGTATTCCTGAGTCCAATCTAATTAGACACCCAGCGTCTCAAGTTTGGTTTGGGTAGGAATGTGACTTCTGAGAGTCTGGAAGTAGCACTCGTATCTATGCCAAGTTTTGCCTAAAATGGGGTTCATAGCTATACCAAAGATGCAGATTTTTGGCCAATTTTTTTGTTTAAATTTTTCTCAAGAATAGTGCAACAATTATTCAAGTTTGTGAAATTTTGCTGCCAGCTGCAGATTAGATAATGGCTTATTTTTGGTTTATGAATCTTTATTGAGGGATTTTTAAACTACTTCAGTGACAGCACTGCTTTCCAAGCAGGCCACATCATTCATAAAGGTAAAGGAACAAAATATTTACAGAATTGTGTCACCCGCTCTGTTACAGAGAGGCAAAATACTAATCCAAATACTGTATGTTCCATCACTGTGAATGTATACATGTGACATGAATGTTATTTCGTTAATTTTTCAAATTGATTGTACGGGGACCCCTTAGCTCCATACCACCAAACTCAGTGATAGGTGGCACAATAGAGACTGCGGTCATGGTAGGTTAAAGGTCACTTAAAAGTGCAAAGGTCATTAAGAGGTCAACTTGTGCAGAGAGTGAAAGAAAGGGGATCGCAAAAAAGCAGCGGACATAGTCCTTAAAATTTTAGGAAAATGACCCCTCTCTGTATCATTTAAAAAGGGGTCATTTGAAATGAGACCCTAATGGGCAACACATCTATGTACGATCATTTGTTTTTTATTGCCCCCTCCCCCTCCCCAAGGAAACTAGTGAAAAACAAAGGTTACGATGCATTTCATGATGATGAAAACTATTGATCTTATGCACCAACAGGATTGGAGTGTATTGGACTGAAGGAAAACCATGTAAATGAGAACGCCTATTTCTGTAATGTGTGTAATAGCCATATGAACATCGGC
>JAMKCH010026448.1:0-30558 GCA_023653785.1 Ophioderma brevispina
CACACATGCTGGAAGCTATTTAGCAGTATTATTAATAATATTTTGCACTTTTCAACTCTTTCTGCGTTACACACTTGATTGAGTCGAATTACATAAAAGGCAAAAAATAGCACTTGCAGAAATTGTTAGTATTTACAGGAATAACTCCGTAAATCTTGTGGTCAGTGAACCATGGCTATACAATCTGAAATTGGCAAAAGCTGGAAATATAAGTACCGTTTATTCTGAATCAGTTGATAATTTGAAGCTCTTCAACAAAGGCAATGTTTTTATAAATTGAAAGGATTTGAACGCCACTATCTCTGCATCCCTACAAGGGTTTTTATATATTTAGGTGAATGGTGTCTCCATGTATCTAAATTTTGTAAATTACCTCTATCTGACCAAATACCTTAAAGAGACACTGGCAACCTGTGAAAAATATTGCGCCCTCGATATATTTTTCCAAATTGCATATTTTGCCGATTGTAAAGCTTTTTTACATTGCCCTCCATGAAATGATTAGACAAAATTAGGCACCCCTACGGGTGAAACAGACAGTTTTATACAAATAAATGACCTGGCGACATTTATTACAGCCACAACGGAAAATGGCGTTTGACCACAGAAACACCACGGAGTTGATTCCCGTGCAGTATGCACTCCTGCATACATCAAAATGCACTGTCATAATCACCCAACTTTTGGAATTCGTACTGGATATAACATTGTAGTGAACATAAAATGAGGTGCTGGATCATAAAAGGCACCTTTTATTCAAACAAAAATTTATTCCTAATCTCACCGTAGTCCTTTAAGCATAATAATCTAGGACAATGATTCCATGATACAAATCTCAACTTTTTAAGAGGAAAAGTTAGGGATATGGTTGTGGATCACAATGACCTTTTTAATAGGTCTTGGAAGGACAATTAGTGCTATCTCCAAAACTAGACTCGAAATGTTGGTATGCTGAACAAACTTAAACACTTTATCCAAAACGATTTTGCGTTCCTTATCTGTACCCTATCTTACCCGTATTTAAATTTGGAATATTGGTTTGGGGTATTTCGTGCAAGACATACGTGGATAAAGTGTTGAAACTACAAAAACGGGCTGTCGAACTATTTGTTAATGTTTTCAACTTTAGAAGTCATAGTAAGCCATTATTAGAGAACTTAATTTTCTAACTGTATATGAATTTTCAACTAACTGGGAATATTTTATATCTAAATTCAACCATACCTTCCCATCAATTTTCAATGATTATTCAATAAAAGATGCAAGTTCATGACTAGAAACGAGATATCAAGAATTATGACTTGCATAAAAATAAAACTAGTTTTGCTTTCATAAGGATGCTGATCAAGTGGACCAGTCTTTGGAACTCAATCCCAGATAATCTCAACACGTTTCAAATTTAAAAGAATTCAGAAAAAAATATCAATATGCTATCATTCATCAGCAAATTTATCTATAAATATTTTCCCTTGGAGCTTGTCTGTTTGTGTTCCCTTTGTTTGAATTGTATTATATAAGTTCTTTTTTCTTTTATGTTTTAAATGTGTTTTTAAGCACAAGTGTAAGGTTTCATTTTGGGGGTGACCGCTTCTGGCCTTTCTTGGCCTTTTGGGGCATCTCCTCCACATCATGTTTATATATTACGATTTTTATGTTTATTTAAATTTGGTTAATGTTTCTGGTTGTGGAAATAAATTATCTTGAATCCTTGATAGTACCTGATAAATGCTTCAAAAGAAGTTTGGTAAATGGAAGGCAACTCTCACCCCCTTGACATTTGATGCAAGCCATTGCAAACACACATGCTGGAAGCTATTTAGCAGTATTTTAAAATAATTTTGCACTTTTCAACTCTTTCGGCGTTTCTTGTTAAAAACACTTGATTGAGTCAGAATGTACTAAAAAAGGCAATAAAAATAGCACATTTCACAGAAATTGTTAGTATACGGAAATAACTCCGTAAATATGTGGGGGTCAGTGAACCATGGATACATCTGAAATTTGCAAAAGCTTGAGAAAATACGTTGATATGAAATCAGTTGATAATTTGAAGCTCTTAAAAAGGGACAATGTTTTATAAATGAAAGGATTTTGAAAAGACACTATCTCTGCATCCTACAAGGGGGTTATTTGGCCGGAAGGGTGTCCCCTGTAGCTAAAATTTGTAAAAATACCTCTATCTGACAGACAAAATACCATTAGAGACACTGGCACATTTTGAAAAATAGTGCGCCCCTCAATATTTTTCCAATTGATATTTTGCATTGAT
The DNA here is from genome assembly GCA_023653785.1 of Ophioderma brevispina. NCBI lineage: Eukaryota > Metazoa > Echinodermata > Ophiuroidea > Amphilepidida > Ophiodermatidae > Ophioderma > Ophioderma brevispina. The sequence continues at coordinate 2,270 of JAMKCH010026448.1, forward strand.
TGTAAAAAGGCTTTTACAGTAGCCCTCACATGAAATGATTGAGACAAATTAGTAACACCCCTAGGGGAAAAGAACGTTTATAACAAAAATGACTCTGGCGACATTTTTCAGCAGACAACGGAAATGGCGTTTTACACAAGAAAACACACACGAGTTGATTCCCGTGCAGTATGCACTCTGCAATAACATCAAATTGCACTGTCATAATAAACCCAACAAATTTTGGGAAATATACGTACCTGGATATATACATTGGAGTGAACCATAAATGAAGGTTGCTAGGCTCATAAAAGGCACCTTTATTCAAACATAAAATTTTTTCCAAAATCTCACCGTAGTCTTTAAGCTAAATATCTAGGGACAAGATTTGATTTACATGATACAAATCTCAACTTTTTAAGAGGAAAGTTAGGGGATATGGTTGTGGATCCACAAATGACATTTTTAATAGGTCGTGGAAGAACTATAGTGGTATCTCAAAAACTATATCTAGAAATGTCGGTATTGCTGAACAAACTAAACACTTTATACCAAACCGAAATTTTGCGTTCCGTGATTACTGACACTTATCTTACCGTATTTAATTATGGCATATTGGTTTGGGGTAATTCGGGCAAGGACAACCTGATAAAGTGTTGCAAAACTACAAAAACGGGCTGTCCGACATATGTGTAATGTTCACTTAGAAGTTCATAGTCAGCCCATTATTAGGAACTAATTGCTAAATGTATATGAAATTTTCCAAACTAGGAACTGGGCAACTATATATCTAAATATTCAACCAAGAAACTTCATCAAGTTTCCATGATTATTTCAATAAAAGATGCATGTTCATGACTATGAAACGAGAGATGGCAAAGAATATGACTTGAGGAAAAATAAAAACTAGTTTTTGCTTCTAAAGGAGTCAGATTAAGTGGACCAAGTCTGTGGAACTCAATACAGAAATTCAAAAACAGCTATCTATTGGTACCAAAATAAAGGGTTAGTGATGTCTGTGTAGCTTTGTAGTGTAGTGTTAGGCAATGTGCGTATATCTTCACGGGAAGGGGGGGGGGGGGTGGTACACCCCCCCCCCCTATCCATCACTTTGGGATCACCCTGATCTTCTTACCTTACCCCCGGTGGATGTTTGTTTTTGGATTGAAAAGGAAAGAGCGGAACGTTGTCAATTGACAATTACATTAATAATTTGGAAACCAAAAAAGGGGGTGGGTTTAGCAAGCCGGGGAAAAAAACCTGAAGGGGGGGGTGGTAACACCCCCACTTCGGTAGACGAGGGGGTTAAACACCCGAACCCGACGTTCTGTGAAACGCTTGCGGACGTGGGCTCTGGGCCTATATTGTGCACTTTATTGTCCCCGCCGAACGAGTTCGGAACGGGGATCTATAAAATGAGCAGCGTCCCGTTCGTCAGTCAGTGAGTCAGTTCCCGTTCGTCCGTGATATAAAAATGCTTAACCCACATATGTTAACGATTTATCTGGAGTTCCGTAAGGGCGACAACAAGGGAATGTAACTTGGTGGAAAGAAGCGGGGTGTGTGAGTTTCTTGACTTGATAGCTCATGATTAGATTTTGGGTGTAAACATATGTAATAAGTATCTAATGTGCATTAATTTATGATGAAAATGTTTACCTGCAAGGCCTGTTTACAAGGTTTTCGGAGTTCCATAAGGCATATAATGAGTAACTTGGTGGACAGGAAGCGGGACTGAAGAGTTTTTGTCCTGATTACAGTTGGGGCGTATTTCGGGCAAATGAGTATGCAAATGCAGCTGAATTAATATGCCAAACAGCAGTGTTGTAATTGCTATATTTTTGACCCTGTACATTGGTACTCAAAATTCCTGCGCTGCATGAAGCGTATCATGGGGCACATTCTTTTTGGGCAATTTGAAAGTAGGTTGTTGTGATATATGCAACCAGCGCTTAACGAGTATGCAAATGAGCTAATTAATTAAATATGCGTAAGTGCTGCATCATGAAACAGTAACATCGGATAGGCAAATCCTTCGCTACATGAGACTACTATGCCTAGGAGGGGGTGGGGGGGGGTGTTGGGGAGGGGGTTAGGTTATTGAGCGGTGTTGGGGAGGGGGGGGGTGGGGTGGGTGTTGACAGAGTGTTGGGGAGTTGTGGGGTGTTGGGGGGGGGGTGGGTGAGGGTGTGAGGGTGGATGTTGCGGGTGTTGGGGAGGGACTGGGGGGGTGGGGATTTTGCAGGGTGTTGGGGATGAGTTGGGGTGTTGCTTGGTGTTAGGGAGGACCGTGGTGTGGTAAGTTGCATTTATCGCAGTTAGTGATCGGACATTCGGCGGGGACATATTTTTTACGCATCGCGTAAATACGAGTTCGCCTTGTTGCATCTTAATCAAAAAAACCTATGGATGGGGTTAGGATCTCGGGTTTAGGGTGAGGGTTAGTGCTAAAGTTAGGGTTAGGGGTTTATGGGTTAAGATTAAGCATGTTCACCGGGAAGTTGTTGTTCCTTTGATCTGTACGGAATAAAGCAATCATTATTTAGATTGCGCTTTATTCAATTACAACATTGAACAACCGAAATCCCGATGTCCATGACACGCTGTGGAATGGGCCGTGCATATACTCTATGCCGTTATTGTAATCTAATCATAAAACCTATTATGGACCGTGTAAGGACACTTGCTTTGTAGGTTGAATGATTAATCATACGACATGTACAATATATCAGAATAAGATTTATATAGCTTTATCCGTTAGTTTTTTTAATTTCCCGACCAAATGGACTTGCTAGGCATATATCAATCAAATTTAGTGAAAAAAAAATTAAGGGTTAGATAGAATTATGGTTAGGGAAAAGTTTATCCGATCCATAATATAACCTGACTTTAAACCAAACCCATCCTACCCGACCTATAACCCTAAACCAAACCCTAATCCTAAAACCAACAGCAGCTCCGGAAAGCAGCCCCCCATAATCCATTTGCGCCGCGAAAACCATATTATCGACTGGGTAATGCGTGTTGACTCATTTCTTCTTTGTCGCCGGGAAGGACCAGGTAACATCGGTCAAGTGTATCAACACAGCCCATGACAGTATTACGTAGAGTACACGGTCACGAAACGGTACACAAATCAAATGACAAGCACAGGCACAGAATTGAAAATTGCCAAGTCCAAAAAGAAAAATAAAACATTGCAATGATGCAAGTCCGATATTCATAGCCCCGTTCCTCGCCCGAACACATCATTACATCCTTGCCTAGACTCGTCTCAACTTCATCATAGACTCAGTTAGTACCGTCCCCGCGTTACTGCGCTGCCGTTTTGTAGAGTGCCTCGCTTGTCGGTTGAGTGAAAGGGTAAAATTTGCCGCTGTAATATCACATACTTCAATGGATTTAAACCAAACTGAGTCATAGATGCAACATGGGATTCCATCATGGACTGAATGAGGTCAAAGGTCACATGACCAATGGTCAAAGGTCATGTGAGGTCAAGTTGTAAGATAGGCTGTGAAAATGTTAGAAAATTGAACTCAATGGAAAGTTGGAGTTCAATTGGAACCAACTTGAGTCATAGGTGCAACATTGGATCCCTCATTTGTTGATGCGGTCAAAGTCACATGCCAAGGTCTCAAGGTCATATGAGGCCTTAATTTACAAACCGCAGGTGACCCATGTGGTCCGAGGACCGAGGTTATTTTGATATAATAACCAAGACAAATGCATGGGGTCAACGAAAACAATTTGAACATGATTTAAATATAACCCTGTTGAATTTCAAATTGACCACACATTTATAAACTTTTGGCTTTGCCGTTTTTATAGCATTCTTCAAATTCAAAGGACGGCAGACAAAAACAGACTCTTTGTAAAGATAAATTTCCCATGTTATATATATTATAATACCAAGCGCAATGTATTGTGTGTCTATGCGCCGGTTTTCTTGGAGGCTGTTTCCTATAGTAACGAAACTTGGTGGATGAGTGTAGGCAAGTTGTACTGACAAAGATATGTAAAGGATGTCACAAAGGTTGGACACAACTTTGATTTTTGGTTTTGGTTTTTTGTGTTCAATTAAAACACCCTAATTTCATTATTTATTTGAAAGGGAAACGAAGGTGAAACAAAACTTGTGACCTACATCTTTGGGCAAGAACCACCCCTAAATTGCACGGTAACCTCAGTTTCCATTGCAATTTACCGCGTTATTATCAGAAATCGAAAATCATTCACCTATAAATTTTTAAAAAAAAAAAAAAAAAAAAACTTTTAAATTGGATATAAAAGAGGTCCTATGTTAACATGATTAAGTTATGGGTCTATGCATCATCAGGCTGGCTGTTGATCTTTGTGGTGGCAAATCACTGACCTGTGACTGGCTGGAATTGTCTAGGCAGCTGGTTGGGAGTACCTGTTTAGGTAACTCCAAGTAGCTGTAGAGGTACTCCACTTCTAGTGACCTTCATGTTACTGTCAGTCACACCAGCAGCAGAACAGAGTGTAGTATATATGATAGGTAATATCGTAATGCTTGTAAAAACATAGCTCTTGTGCCCAGTGGCTGGTGTACTTCAAGTATTGGCTGTAAGTCCTGCCATCAATAGTGCATCCAAAGGGGGCTACGCTGCTGAAGTAAATGGGAGTAGTAGCTTTTTAAAAGTTACGAGTAAACGGTGAGAAAGAATTGGTGTGTACCAAATGCATGCATTGCAGATGAAAGTTTTTGCTAACTTAGGGCTGGTGAATTCTTTCATACCAAATAAAACTCTGAAATGCCCTAGCATTAGGATGTGTAACAATTATTTGGACAGTACGGTATTACTTCTGAAGCTGTGGCCAAGGTTGTCTTGTAGTATGGCAATCAAGATCAGAAAATAGAACCAAAGGGAATGAAGAGTTGCAAAGATCTCACAGCGTAAAAACAAATCTGACAAAATTAAATTCCTATTATTCGTAATCAGCAAATTGAGGTGTGATCAAACATATAAGACTTGAAGACACTATCAGTGAAGTGATTTGAAAAAGATTTGAAATTGCAGGAATAGCTTCAAAGTTTTGAAGGGCGAAGTTGGTAGAATTCTCCTAAGTTACCTTTCCCAGCTGTAGAATTGACCAGAAAAAAGGAAGGAAAACGGCAGGTTCCAAGATACGATTCTCCCATTTCAATTACGTGTTGTAGTAAGGGTCCGTTTCGGACAGATAATGACTAAAATTCCGATTCTGTCCTTATTAGGTTGCTTCTGGTCTTATATTTGCAGGGTTGTTAGGATACCTGTACTGTTGCATAATGCAAAATCTGATTTTGATGATTTTCGATTTGCTGATTTAGCAAATCAATGATCGGTCTTAAAGTCGGGGTATTTTGTGATCCACAAATCCTCTCCCGACTTGCCTAAAAAAAAGTTGAGATTTTATATCATCTCAGTGTTAGCTCTAGTAATTCCTGTGTGCCTAGAATCTTATGTGAAGATTTGAACGAATCTAAGAAATTTGCAATTTTGTATATTTTCTCTTCATTAGCAAACAGAAATAGTACAGGTACTCTAAGGGAACATGTGATACAACATTGCTCTTAACACCAAAACACAAGATCAAGAATTAATTGAAAATTTGGGAAATAAGCTTATTCTCAAGGATATCTAGTGAATCAGAAAAAAGAAGGTGCTGGGATCACAAAAAAATGTACTGTCAGTGGTTTTGAAATCAAAATATTACTTGAAGTGTCAAAAAACAGGGCCTAGCTAATTTTATAAACCCATAGAGGTTCTAGGCTTTTATGATTACTGTTCATCTGAAAATCAGATGAAGCACTCTGTCCCATTTTGTTTAAAAGTTGCAGAATTCAAATACCTGTACCTAAATAAAAAACTGCAAAATTGGACTACCCCCACCACCACCAGTTACTACCCGGAAAATTTTGAACAGGGTCACCTAACATGTTGAGGACTTGTTGGGGACATGTTTGGATGACTGACTGCTCACATTTCTAAAGTGGTTGTAGTGATGAAAAAAAAATCCCAAAATACTTTTGCAATTTTTAGTGAAAGGTTTTGATTCAGCAACTTTTCAACCAAACACAGCAAAATTTTATGTAATCCATTTTTTCACTGAAGACATCAAAAATACAAAACAAAATGATATCACAATGATTCATATAGTGTACGCCTAATATCTTTTAAATGCTATCAATGCTATCAATGCAGGTGTAGCCGTCAAATAAGCGGCCTCTGTGTGGTACCATGTTTTGAGGTATGACATTGCACCATGGACCACTATTGAGGGCCTATTTTTACTTGGGGATACAAAGAAATTCTACTGTTTTGTTATTGCTGGCGCAACAAAAGGCAACTACTGCTTATATAAATAGCATAAAGTTTTTTAATACTGAATCACAAGTTATAGGGCCGATTTGTAAAACTTTGAGCCCATAACTTCAAAACGGAATGGAATGGATTTTGACATTTTTCACAAATAAAGTAGTTAGAGGTTCTAATGTGTGTTCAATTTATTAAAACACCCTATATTTCATATTTATTTGAAATAGGGAAACGAAGGTGGAAACAAAACTGGGACCTAAACATCTTTGTGCAGAACCAAACCATAACTTGCCCTGTAACCTTCATTTTCCCATCAATTACCGCGTTATTATCAGAAATCGAAAATATTCACTATATGAAATGCAGGTAAACTGGTACCAAACAAAACTTTTAAATTGAATAGGAAAGAGGGTCCTATGTTAAATGATAAGGTATGGTCTATGAATCATCAGGCTGTCTGTTGATCTTGTGGTGGAAAATCACTGACTGTGACTGGGCGGGCTGGAATTGTCTAGGCAGCTGGTTGGGAGTACCTGTTTAGGTACTCCCCAAGTAGCTGTAGAGGTACTCCACTACTAGTGAACTTACATGTGTACCGGTCAGTCACCCAGCAGGCGACTACAGAGTGTACTATATGTAGGTAATCGTAATGCTTAGTAAACATAAGCTTTGTGCCCAGTGGCTGGTGTACTTCAAGTATTTGGCTGTAAGTCCTGCATCAATGTGCCTCAAAAGGGTACCGCTGAAAAGTACCATGGAGTGAGCTTTTAAAAGTTCCGAGTTACACTGTGAGAAAGAAGAAGAATCTGGTTGGGACCAATGCATGCATTGCAGAATGAAAGTTTTTGCTAAACTTGGGTGTGAATCTTTCCTACCAAATAACTTCCTGAAATGCCATAGAATTAGTATGTAAAAACATTATTTTTACAGTACGTTCTTACTTCTTGAGCTTTTGTCCAAGGTTTTTCTTTTCGTATGCAATCAAGATCAGAAATAGAACCAAAGGAATGACGAGTTTCAAAGATCATCACAGACTGTAAAACAAATCATGACAAAAATTAAATACTCGGATGAGTAATCAGAAAATGAGGTGTGTAACATATAAGCGTAAAGAACTATCAGTGATTTGAAAAAATATTGAGAAAATTTGCAGGAATAGCTTCAAAGTGAAGGTTAAGTCTGTAGGAATTCTCATTAAGTTACCTTTCCAGCTGTAGAGAGAATTGACAGAAAAGGAAGAAAAACGGCCAGTGTGCCAAGATACGATTCTACATTCAATGACGTGTTGTAATAAGTGTCCTTTCGGACCAGTAATGGACTAAAATCTGATTCATGTCCTTATTAGGTTGCTTCTGTCTTATAATTTGCAGGAGTTAGGCTACTGTACTTGTGGCATACATGGTCCAAAAATTGATTTGATTGATTTTTTCGATTGCTGAATTTAGCCAATCACTGACAGTGCCTTTAAGTGGGTATATTTTGTGATCCACAACTTCCTCTCCGACTGCCTAAAAAAAGTGAGGATTTTTATATCATATCAGTGTGAAGCTATAGTAATTTCATGTGTGCCTAGAAAATCTTATGTGAAGATGTGAACGTATCTAAGAAATTGCCAATTTGTATTTTATCGTCATTAGCAAAACAGAAATAGTACAGTGTTACTAAGGCGAACATGTGATACAAACATTTGCTCTTAACACCAAAACCACAAAGATCAGAATTATTGAAATTTTGGGAAGAAGCTTATCTTCAAGGATATCTAGTGAATCAGAAAACAGGAAGGTGCTGGAACCACAAAAGTACTTTCAGGCGGTTGAAATCAAAATCTTACTTGAAGTGTCAAAAAACAGGCCTAGCTAATTTTTTAAAAACCCCTAGAGTCTAGGCTTTTATGATTACTGTTCATCTGAAAATCAGATGAAGCAAAGTTTGTCCCATTTTGGTTTAAAAGTTGCAATATAATTCAGAAACCTTTAGCTACTAAAAAAGTGCCAAATTTGACTAAGTACTAGGAAAATTTTGAAAGCAGGGTCACCTACATGTCATGTAGGATTGGTTTGGGACATGTTTTTGGATTACTGATTCAATCTAAAGTGGTCGTAGTGATGAAAAAAAAAATGCCCAAAATACTTTTTTCAATTTATAGTGAAAGTTTTCTGAATTCACACCTTTTAAACCAACCAACACAGCAAAATTTTATTTACTCCACTTTTTTCACTGAAGACAATCAAAAATACAAAACAAAACTTATATCCCAATGATACATAGTGTACGCTAATATCTTTTCAATGCTAATCAATGCTAATCCTATCAGGTGTACGCGTCAAATAACGGGGCCTCTTTGTGGGTCCCCATTTTTAGTCCATTTGGCACCATGGGCAAACTATTTGAGGGCACTATTTTTACTTGGGGATACAAAGAAATTCTACTGTTTTGTTATTGAGGCAACCAAAGGGGCACTACTGCTTATTAAATAGCAAATAAGTTTTTTTAAAGCTGATCACCATTGTATAGGCAGGCCGAGTTGTAAACTTTGAGCCCATAACTCAAAACGTAATGGAATTTGAAATTTTTCCTTTTGACCTCCGTAGCCCCATAAAATGTAACTTTGGATGACTCCTTTGACTTGCACTTTTCAACAAAATCTGAGAGGCCAGTGGGGTCCACACCTTGGTGTTTTTGGCATGGAATACCCATTTACATTTAATCATGACCAATTATTGGTCTATAAGAGATTACTTCCCGAGAGACCCTGCGATTTTCCAATGTTGCGAACGAGTATGATATTACATATTTGAGATGTTTTCACTACTACATGTGTGGCATAACTGCACGAAATATACACAATAACAATCGATGACTTGACCATATTATGAATAGGATTTCAATGTTTCTCCTTTTTTATGAGAACGATGCATATTACTGACTTAATACCCTGTTGATTTGGACAAGGCTTGGGGTACCAGATTTGGTGGCGCTATAACCTCAACATTGTCTATGGGCTCAGACGATGGCGGCCAAGACTCTTTCATATGCAACGATCAAAACGACCAAACATCACTTTGACTTTGACAGATGTACTCTGCATCTCCTCAACAGTAAGAGGTCAAAGGCAAAGGTTAGCGCTTGCGCTAGATGTTAGTTAGATGACTGGAGGGTTTGGTTTCTTAAGAATCTTGTTGTTCTTTCTTCTTTCAAGCAATATTGGCACATTTTTTGAGAGCGCCCCCAATTTTCAAATTTTGATATTTTTTTGCACAGTTAAGTTGGTAAGTGTCTAGAAACTATACCTGGCGACGGAATGCTAAAAATGCGTATGTATCACAAATAGGCGATTTTGTATTGATTGGAATCCCGATTGGACTTAACTGCAGAGCTGGAAATGCTAACGTTTATGTCCGTCATGATGAATAGAGTGCCACCTCGCGAAAATAAAACCTCTACCTTGACTTGCCCGAACTATTAAAACAACTAAGGGATACACGTAGCCCGTACATATACATGGGCCGCTTGTCCTTTCCTTCCCGGCTATTCACATTGGAAGGCCGTTTTTCCCTCCAGCAGCCGTTGAATGATTATCGGGGATCCCCGATATAATTATTCTAGTAGCAAATTCCTTCGTTGTGTTGACACAATAGACATTTTCGATCTTAACCATTCACGGTATAGTTTTTACTAGCCCGTTACCGATGCAACCGAGTAAAAAAAACTCACAATTTTTGAAAAATGGGGGCGCCCCCTTCAAAAATGTGTAATAATTTGCTTTAAAGCTTCGTTGTAGTGATTTCATTGACGAGGGTTTCAGGTAGACAGTCCCATTCGGGTTATTGTACAGCAAGCCAGTGTGCGCGAGGTCACATTGGTGTGTTAACACCAAGTGGGTCTATGCCTTGTTGTTGCTGTTGATGCATTGAACAAATCAACAGCACTGCATTTGCACAATGGGGGCCAAGAATAATTTAGGATCAAAAATCCTTGCCTATTTTACCAACCTCTTCCCAAAAGCAGTCAGAATTTCGCGAGAATCCGAGACTCGATTCTCGCCAAGATTCTCCTGAACAAATTTGCAAACTTTAAGTGGATTCTTGCAAACTTGTAAGAATATACACACATTAAATGGAGGAGTAAATCGAGGAGAATCTAAGATTCATTCGCGGCAAATATTGACACAATTTTAACCCTGAAAAGTATGTAAAATATATCCATAATTACATTACAATATCACAACTGTTTTTTATATTGTTAGCTTTAATCAATGCTTCCCATAGTGTATTTAAAATGTTCTCGCAAAATATTTATTTTCTATTGCTATTTTTTCATAAGCAATAAACACTTTCCTGGTCCAGTTTGTATTATTAAACAACAGAAGGCATAATTCCAGGCACTAAATTGTAAAATGGTACGGCATGTATAAATCCCTGCCTAGAGGACCTGTAAACTTTGGCCTAAAAAGACATTTAAAACAGTGGCGTCATCCCCTACCTTATTCTGAAGAAATTGAAAGATAAATATTGCCCCCTTTTTTGAAAATTTATGAATTCATTCTAGAGTGTGAAAAAACAATCTCTTAGATGGAGTTGGGAAAAATTTCAGAGAGGTCTACGAGTCCATGGAAAGATATTGTGGTCGTAGGGGTGCAAAATGTGTCATCTGAGACAGACTTTTGTATTTTTTTTGTTAGGCATGTAAATAGCGACTAAGTTTCTCAAACTATTTTTAATGTTTGAGTGTCAGTATTTAATAGTATGGTATTATTTCATCAAAACAAAAACAAAATTGGGAAAATTTGCTTTCTATCATTATGCCACATGCCTTGTTTGGCATTCACATGCAGGTTTCTGTTTTCGTGAGAAACTCAGTTCAAAAATTTCATACTTAAAGAAAAAATAAAGCAAAACTAAGGTAAGTATCGCCTCTACATTTGCTAGCAGTGAATATATGCAAGATAAAAGTATTCAAAGGAAGAGTTTGTTCAAGGGGGAATGCCCATTTAAATATATAAAAGTTTTCATCTTGATAGAATGGCTTCACCCCAAAACCCTATCTGTAACGTGTTTCGCGCGATATTTCAAACCGTTTTGAATCGAGAGCTAAAAACATGATATTGTAATCCCATAGAGTCCTGTGTAAAATTAATATTGGTCGACAAAACTGGGGCACATTTTCGCTCATAACTTCCAAACCAAACAGCCTATGGCTCTAAGATTTCACAGGTAATGAGACAAATAGTTGGGGGGGGGGGGTGGGGCTTTCTTCTATACCCAAAATGTTGCTGGCACTTCCTGTAAAATGGGCTTCTTGGGACGAGGCTATTAGCGATCGGGCCATGGACCTTTAACTGATGTACTGGATATTTGTCAAATTGCGGTGTGAGGATACAAATTCAAATAGAGTACTAAAATTTTTGAAAACCTCCAAATCTATCTTGTCGTCCGTGACACAACTATCTATTTTTTAGCACAAACGATGGCAACTGAGTTTCATATGATCTTGTACACCCTGTATTGCGAAATTTAAACACAAGTCATGTAAATACTGCAATTATTTTTACGGCCTTTCTTTCTATCAAAGTTTCCAACTGTCCATCCGTGAATACCGATTATGCTCTAAACTTTCTAGCATATCATGACTTATTGTGTGGTCAATGAGGCATGCCACTTTCAAAAGTGGGCAACAAATTTCAGAAACAAAATAGGTAGTTTAGGACAGGGCAACAACCTCTACAAAATGATGGAAAGCAGTTTTCTAATCATATTTTATTTGAAATGGGGTGGGGGGAGAGTAGCAAACACCAAGTGGCGTCCCGAGGTAGTCGACCCAGAGGGGGCAATATTTCCAAGTCGTCCCGCCAGAGGGGGCTGAATCGGTATGTCGTCCGGTGATTTGCTCCAATTAGTCTGAAATTTGACAAATGCGCGTGTAGCGCGCAAAAATCCGAATTTACTTTTAATTTTGGCCCAAATTTTAGGTTGTAATTGGGTTAAAATCCCAGAAAAAGAGGGATGAAAATGCATATTTTGTCCTATCTCCCGCTTTTTTCTAGCCAGAGTGGGCAACTTGCCCCCCCCCGGTCTGGTACTGCCACTGTCAAACAAGTTTATACCCTACAATGTACTTACCGGACTCCGTCTTTTGATGGTATAAATTTTTCCCTAGTCAGAAGATATAGCTGATGGAGAACACCATTTTGAAAATCAAACTACACGACATAAATCCGTGGTTGTGAATCTACAGTAGAACCTGGAAAATTACTACAAACAATACAAAAGTGTTCTCATCTGCACAATTTAGTTTTAAATATTATATAGTTGGGTGGGATTTATTCTCAAATTGGGTCAAATTTCACCCACATTACCAATATTTCTCAACATTTTTTATATTTTTTTTATGCAATTTTTGGAAAATTTTTAAGCTTCATATTGAGGAATTGGACTAATTTTCAACAATTTTTGAAATTTTGGCTTTCAAATGAGAAATTTTGACAAATTTTCCAACAAATTTGAGAACTTTTTGAAGCGGCCCATTGCTATACCAAAATTGGGCATGAAAAAAAAAAGGGGTCATTGATAACCCAGAAGCCCTTGAAAACGAGACAATGTTTGTGCCCCCAACGCAATCACAACTACAATCACACAAAACATAACCCAAGCAAACTAGCACTCCCCTTGTTTAGATCAAAGTATCAACTAGCTGTAAGCTGGTCAAGTCTTTTTGCAATTGGCAGATCCTGTAGTTGATAGGGAAATCAGGAATACAACTAATGAACTAAACATTTTGTGTGTATGCATACATGTACATCATGCATACAAAAAATAACACCAGAGAGCAATTACTGATTATGTCATTTAACACCCTAACTTAATCATGCACAAATCAGCGTAATTGCAATATTTTTAAAAGTAATCGGATCCCTCAAATTCCCTCTGCGCTGCATGAAAAGCCAATCATGACGGCACATCTTTTTGCAATTTGAAAGTATGTGATATTGGCGGCTTAGGTATGCAAAATGAGCTAATTAAATATGCCGTCTTGCTGACATCTCTGAAACGGTACATTGGATAGGCCAAAATTCCCTTCGCTACATGAGACCACTATGCCATAGGGAAGGGGGTGGGGTGTTGGATAGGGGTTGGTGTGTTGCGGGGTGTTGGGGAGGGGGTGGGGTGTGCAGGGTGTTGAGGAGGGGTGTTGTTTTGCAGGGTGTTTGGGAGGTGGTGGGGTGTTGCATGGTTGTTTTGGGGAGGGGGATGGTTGTGGGTGTGGGGAGGGGGTGGGAGTGTTGTGGGTGTTGGGGGTGGCAGGGTGTTGGGGAGTGGGAATGGCAGAGTGTTGGGGAAAGCCAGGAGAGGCATGTTACAGGGTACTACTGGGGTGGGGGTTATTGGGGTCTTGAGGTGTACCGTGGGATGTTTGGGGTGGGGTGTTGTGGGGGTGAGTGTTTGATGGGGCGGGGTGTTGTGGGGGGTGGGGTGTTGCACAGTGGTGTTTGGGAGGGTGCAGGGTGTTGGGGATGAGGTTTTGGTGGTGTTTGGGGAGTTGTGGGATGTTTTGGGGAGGGGGTGGGGGTTTTGCGGGGGTGTTCGGGATGGTGTGAGTTTTGGGGTGTTGGAGATATGCAAAAATCTCCCCATCTTGGGTTACAAAGATGGAATATTGGGGCGCTTCTTTCTGGAAATATCCTTGTGGCTTGGTGTCTTTAACTTTTAAGAGTGCAGACCATGATGATGGTGACAGCAATTATTCACAATCTCATAAAACAAAAAGAAAAAAGATAGGCCTTACGCCCTCCCCTCCTACTACTACTATCCCTTTCCGCTTCTGCCTTCCCCCCCCCGCCCCCCCACACCACCCACACATGATTACCAAACACAATTTATTTGTAAATTGTAAACCCTTAAAAGTACTTGGATACTCACTACCTGGAATAAAAAAAAATGTACAGTACACGGATGATATACCCATCAAGCACAACTCCAAGTCCCTCTCACTCCTTACTGTATCCACAGTAGCGTAGTATATCGATGAGTCACAAACTTGACTTGAATTCTTGACAAGAGGAGCCGATGATAAATTGAGGAGAGCATCTCTCCATGTGAGCAAGCCTCTGACGGAGGGGTGAGGAATCGTAGTTAGCTACCCGTCAGGGTCAGGGAATGAAAAACATCCGGTGCGGTGCTTCGTGGCTGTCGTACATGTAATGTTTGTGCATAAACTGCGTACTGACTGCTGGTGGTGCAGCTGAGCTGGCTGGCAGTGGCAACCGCTTCATTTCAGTCTGGTCCATCTGAGGCTTCACCTTTTTTATCTTTTATTCAACAGGCTAAATAAGAAAAATAATCACATGACAAGATGCATACTAACCATTATACTGTTGCTACATTCCTGTCGATTTATAAGTATTTTCTTCCTTAGTATTTTCTCCTTTCAATCTGCAAGATTGGTGAAAATAGGTTATTCTCCTTCCTTTCTCCCAATCGCCAATTTGACGACATCATTGTTTTGGCTATGATTTGTAATTGGATATGCCGAGCAAGTTATGCCGGCCTGAAGTTAAGTGATACACTGCTGCAATCAATAATACAGGGTGTTCAAAAGACAAACACGAAACACGATCAAATTAACAATGCGTAGAAATATCCCCTAAGAATGTCTAACTTTCTTCCTGCCAGGCTGGCTTTTTTTCGTTGATTTTTTTTTTCCCTGATCTTTTAGTTAAAAAGCAAACCGCAGCAGCCAGTGACCACTGTTTCGTTTGTTTGATTTGTCTTATGAGAAACCCATGTGGGAAGTGACGGACTAAAATTAGGGGTCGGATTTTCCCAAAAGAGGGGATCTAAGTAGCCCGGGCCGTAGCCAGAGGGGAGGGATTTAAAGGGGCTTTTCGGCAAAAATTGCAAGGTGTGATAATTTTACAAATAGTGGACTTTTTAAACCGAAATTTTTAACGAACCTTTTTCGATCAAAAACATAAAAAAACCCAATTTTTGGCTTGCTCCACTCCCAGCTCTATTGTTTAACTTCTTTTAGCTCCCATATTAAGGTTTGGGGACTTTTTGGAATTGGAGGGGGGGGGGATTAAAAATTAACACCATGTGTTTATTAAGTTACACCCCACCCCTTTTGCAGTTAGGCCTATATAACAATATAGGCCTTTTTGTTTCATTTCAATTATTATAGCACAATGTCAGCTTCTGTAATTAGAAAGTTTATTATTATTATTATTATTATCATTATTATTTTCTTATTATTAAGTGTAATTATTATATTATTATTATTTGATCGCCTTCCTCCAAAACATAAACCAAAAACAAAAACAAAAACTTGACAAGAAATAACAAGAACAAACAAGCAAACAAGTAAACAAGCACCAACAAAACAAGCAAAGAAGCAAACAAACAAAATATTTCCTTCCCCACAGCGGAAAAACAATTTAATTCGGCATTTAACACTACAAAAAAATACAACAAGACAACAATCGAACAAAGGGCGCAATTTTTAGACAATCTTCCACATAAAAAATGGACAGATAAGAAGAATTAAACAACAACTTTAACGGACAATAAACTGATCAGAGTAGTACCCATTTTCTTTTACAACTTCTGAACCCGACTGTTCTTGGTGAAGATATATTTCTCAAAAGTATCCGTTTACCTCTTCCCGAAAGAGCATAAAATTTGGATGCCGCTCATTCATTTTCATTTTATGAATATGAAAACGACCGATTAATAATGTCAGGTTAACGGCTGTTGAATTAATTCTAACATCCCTTATCCCAAACAAGCACATCTCTTTATCAATAGTAATATTAATATTGAGAAGATCCTTAAACCGCTTTGTAATCTTATTCCAAAAGAAAGTGGTAACACCACATTCACAAAAAAGGTGAATTAACGTTTCCTCCTCCTTATCACAAAATGTACATAACTCTGAATCTTTTTACCAATCTTAAACAAGAAAGAATTAACCCCAATTAAAATTAGGAATTCTACGAACAATTCTAAAATAGAATCATCTAAGTTGTGTATCACTGGTACATTTAAAGAGATAGTATGAACAATTGACCAATCTTCAAATTCGTAATGCAAATTCATTTTGTTGTTCCACTTCTCTGTGAATTTTCTAACCACCTTCTTAGTCAAAACAAAGATATCATAGATCCTTCGAGAACCTTTCTCATCTTTTAAATCATTTCAAAATTGAAGGGCATCATTGGGAAACTACATTAACAGCTTCCAAACAAATTTTGAAAGCATTTTAACTGCCTTTATAACTCCACTATATTCTATGAAATTTGTACGGATTTTATATTTATTTTCCCCTTTTCATCCAAAATATCGAATATAAAATTAACACCGTTCTTCGACCAATGTGGATAAAAAATGCTTTCACCACCTATCATGATTCTGTCATTGAACCATAAAACATTTCTGGAACATCATTAATATTAAGGGGCGAGTGAATTTTCACAAGCTTACACCAGGCGGTAAGAACATCATACCAAAACTGGTTATAGACAAGACGGAATTCGTGAAAAGAAACTTCGTGAGGCATTTTTTAGTAGAAGCATTTGAAATATTGTTTCTAGACTGATTTTTATGCTGATCACGAAAATGCCGGTTGCTTGCTGTATTTTGAGTGCAAAGGGGTCAAAATTCAAGAAATTCAAAATGGCCGCCAAAATACCACTAAAATTATGTCAAAAGATATAAATTCGTAATTTTCCACAGTTAACAGACATTAAACTTACTCTTCTACACAGATTTTTGCAACTGAGTATATTAACACTAATTAGCCTCAAGGGGTAAAATTGGACCAAATTCAAGATGGCCGCCAAAAATATATTACAAAATTAAAAATTAATTTTAGGCGTACAACCCCAAATAATTCAGTGTTATTAAAACATTTACTGTCTCAATTAACGGGAGTATATTGGTGAGTTAACTTATAATAAACTTTTCAGCTTAAGTTGTATTTTGGTATGCCAGTTAACGTTCTGGCTTTGAGTGCAAGGGAACCAAAAAATTACAAAATTGGGCTACCAAAATACCAACATTAGAAATGAAAAGTCAAAGATGAGGTATTAAGTTTGCATACTAGTCGTCTGCACCAGTAAAAGTTACTTGTGAGCAAGTCCAAAGATTGACAAGGTATTTTACTAATGATTTCCATTCTCGTACTTGGATAAGTCATGATTTTATGTATGCAGAGTTAAAATTATTATTTATCATGAGGTCTCGATTCTGTATTCTTTCTTTACGAGGGTTGGATTTGACCATGACTTATACCTTAATCAACTTGTGTAAGTTAAACAAGTTATACATACATTTTAATATATTCACCAATTCGCCTAAATTGGGAATCTGTTTCCAATGCGAATGTCATTAAATTTATCATTCCAGCTTGTATTCATTATAATGAACAGAACTCTGCTATTCCATCTTATATTTATTACCCCATAAAATAGCATTGTTGGAGATATTATTGTTACACTTATTTTGCAGAAAATACCATGATTTTAATAGACACTGATAAAAAAACATTGTATTTGACCACTGATAATGTCTACCACATTTTCAGATATACAATTTAGTTCAAGAAAGAAATGCAAGTCTCCCAAGGGATCAAACCAATGCTCTACGATTCTTTTCCGTTATAGTACACCATTGTTCTGATATTCCAGATATCCATTTTATATTACATACTAAAAACGCCAAGTCAACTATGCACCGACTCAAAAATGGGGTCAAAATTATAACCACAAAAAGGGTCATTTCATACGTTTTTGACCACAAAAGTGGTCGACATTTTAACCCCATTTTTAGTCGGTGCATAGTTGACTCAAAACGGGGTCAAAAATGACCCCGTTGTTGAAAATATTTTTAGGGTGTAAGAGCACAAATTTGATATTTCAAAATTAGGCATATTCCAAGCACCATATTCCACATACCCCATATTGGTTTCTCACAGTTTGAACCCCGAAGAAACTTATCTGTGCTGAGCACCTGCAGGGCTAGTGCTTTTAAAATTCGCGCTCAGTCAGGCGTGATAAGGCTATTGAATGCTGAAACTGTATGGGTATATTCTTCGCACCTCTAACATGTCAGTAGACCAGGTGCTAACTTGTGTTTGTAAACATTGATGTTCGATACGCTTTCGGTAGGTGGTCTACACCCGATCAAGTGCAATTGAGAGAAATTTTTAATCTTTAAAAATTCTCCTCCTGTCACTTTAAAGAGACACTGGCACATTTGAAAAATAGTGCGACCTCTAGATTTGTCAAAATGGATTTAATTTTGCATGGTTGTAAAGCTTTTATATACATTAGCTCTCACCTGAAATGATTAAGCCCAAACCAGCTCGCTTTTGGGCAAACTGAACGGCCAAGACTATCATTTGCGTGCAAATTGAAGAATTTCATATTTTGTGAAAATGTGCCAGTGCCGCTTTAATATTCGAAATGACACTGTTTTGCAGCAGGGTTAACCAGACGGATGTTTAAGTGGACCGAGGCTGCCGTAGAAAATGCACGTAGAATTCCATTAAATTACAGTTCACTGCGTTTGTTACTGGTTTGTAAATCCCCAAAGGCCAATCGAGCAAGTTCGTGTCCTGCACCCTTGGAATCATGGAAATTTCAATGGACTAAAAAAAGGGACGTAAATGAAGTTTGGACAATTTCAGCACCCTGAATACAAGCAATGCATTTGGGAATGCAAGTATGGCGTGATGCTGAATTGGGCCGTTTTCGAGCTGAACCCCGCCGATTTTGCCGAACAATACTGTTATATTATTCGAGTATGTCTCCTGGAGTTTTATAGTTTATAGAATCGTTACGCTATGATTTTCGATTATAAAACGTGTGTGGTGCATGTGTTAATATTTAAACAGTTTCTATGTGCAATTTCCTCTGCAAATTTAGGGCGTGTTTGAATTCAGCAGGGGTTTTCCTTTTTTCAATTTTCAAGTTGGAGTCAAAATTGCCAGATTTCTAATTGGGCTGCTTGTTTGTACCGGGGTTTCATGAGGAATAGAGAAGCTTGGTCTACAAGACTACATGTATATCAATGATGTGTTGATACCATATTTCGTGATTGTCATATGGCATAATTTGAAGATGGATTTATCATGATTCCATGATAGTACATTGTACTCAGTATCATCGTTTGACTTCAGTATCATGTTAGACTTAGTATGTTAGTAATAATTTCTTGGACCTGGCGTTACGCGGCGTTGTTGTCGCGTGAAACTGCGTCTACGTGCAACCCAGTGGCGGGGAAGCGGGTGTACCTAGTAACTTGGCCAAGAAAAATACTCCAACTAGGTAGTAGAGTTTACATGTAGTATCATCTATCAAGCAGGATTGACGATCAATCATCTAATGTGCAACCCTACATATACGAGCAAATCAGACGCAATCTTTAATTGGAATGTGTGAAAATGTGTAACATTTTTGTAGTTTCAAGCATGTAACACATTTTGCCACCAAACTCATGGCGCATGACCCTTCACATGTTGAGTAATGGCGCTAGTTATTGCCGCTGTGTCACTGTTGTGGAACTAGACAATTATATATGGAAGGATTTACCCTGATTTTGTTCTCAGAATTACTGAATTATGAATTTTGTGATGATAAAAGACCTTCTCAGGTAAATGGTGCCGTGTTTAAGAGCGAGGATAATATGAAACAATTTATTAGCTCCCGAAATAATTGCGAAACCTTTTTTCTTCGGAGCCATTCAATTACACTGCTACAGGTTATGTATACGGAAGGGATATACCGTGCTTGTGAGTACGCAAAATACAAAACGTTCATCACGGTAGAGTCCTTTTACTAGTTCATGATGTTGTTGTGTGAGTGTGGTATATGCTCTAACAGCCTTCCTAAATGGAAGAGATTTGGCCAATGGGATTGCGTTGGCCAAGGCAGAAGTCGAGCCTAGAAGTCAGAGGAGAAAGTATTGTCAGTCATAACTTCTCAGGCAAGCCGTATGTCTATCAGGCTTATTATGCAATGGCATGCAAATTCAAATTAAGCTAAATGCACTATCATTGATTTGCTGAATCATAAAAATCCTTAGTTTTTACTAGTCCAGTTCAGATACCAGACGAGAGCACACCGGGCGCGAGGTCGGGAAAAAGTGAGACCGTCAGTCGACGGGAATTTCTAGTGCAATACGGTTTGTCATGCGGAAGACTTTCTTAACCAGAAAAGCAGAGACATAATTTGCGTGGAATAAAATTAGAAAGAGTTGCAAGCGTAGGGATACGAAATAGTAAATTTAAACTAAAACTTACGTCAATTAGATCATTGCTCTCCCTCGGGCTTCGCCCTCGTTGGCGTAAGTTTCCGAGGGGAGCAGTTGATCACTAGTTTTTACAGGTACTAACATATCCTGCAAATTTATAATAAGACCTGAAAAAATCGGATATTTTACTAGTCATTAGTGTCCGTACGGACACTTAATACAACTCGTAATTAAATGGAGGTCTTGACCTGTTACTTCTTCCTCAAGTGCCTTTTCTGTCAATTCTTCAGTTTATAAAAGTTACATGTGAGAATTATACAGACCTGATCACTTTTCAGCTATTTATTTTTTTTTTTTTTTTAGTCAAAGTTCAAATATTTCACTTTTAGGATGAAATCAAGGATACTGTCTTTAAAGAAGCGTGGTGTAAGTGCACACGTCTTTAGATCATATGATCATGCGCGTTAATGGTTGTTACCCGGGTTGGTTTTTGACCAGAAAATATAATCTATATGTAAAAGAACACCTCATCGGAAGGGTATCTATGGGTTTTATCCATACAATGTACATGTAAAACTGTTATATAGGCCTCCATTTTGTGACTAAAAAATATTTAAATTGATTCCAATTTTATTTGAGAAAAGTTTCTCATGGAAAAAAGTTTACTTTGGTTTATTATGAAAATCCCCTTGTGCTACAGGGTGAGTCAAAAATCCAAAAGGTGCTTCGTTCATAACTGGATTTTCGCGAGTTTGGCCGGTTTCATTATCTTTGAATAATATCATAACAGCACACTGCCTTTTAAAAATTCACTCTTTCTTTTTTTGGTCCACCCCCCACTTTTGTTGGCGAAGGGGTACTATAGAAAGGCAGCCGTCCGTGCGTGGGTGTGTTGTTGCGTCCCTCACCATATCTTTGGAACTAAGCAGTTTGTGGACAGTCCATCTGTGCAACACATAGATGTATCTCAAGTGGCGCGGTTGGTGGGATACAAAGTGGGTCATGTGGCAGTGGGTCACAAAGGTCAAATGTGTCAAAATAGGGTCAATATGGGCAAAAATAGGCTAAAAATCGCTATATAACAAACGTTGTCAACACGATTTTTTTTAGTTTGGGAGAAAGTATGGGTTCCATCTTCGCACCATATGTCCCTCAAGTAGGCTGCGGATGATTCGGAGAGGGTCATGTGGCATGGTCAAAGTCAAATGGGTCAAAAATAGGCAAAATGGAGTTAAAATATTTGCTAAAAAATTAAACCTTATCTGTTTAGTGGTATATGATGAAAGTTGGTGGGTGTGGTCACATTCATGCCAAAAATTTTTGAAGGTCATTTCAGTCATAATATACGAGGCCATCCAAGGAGGTTCAAATCACTTAACATGTGGTAGGAGGATGAAGAATGTGGTGGGTGTGGTCAACATTCAGTTACCACAAATTTTTGAAGGTCATTTTCAATGTCATCCACAGTCAAATCACTTAACATGTGGTTTGGAGGGTGAAAATTGGTGGGTGTGATCAACATTCCGTTCCAAAACTTTTGAAGGTCCATGTAAAGGTCATGAGGGGTCATCCAAGGTCAAATCACTAAATATGTTTGTGGAGGAGGATGAAACTTGGGGTGTGGGTCAACATTCAGTGCTGAAAATTTTGAAGGTCATTCAAGGTCACTTAGGGGGCGTCCCCAAGGTCCAAAGACCCTAACATGTGGTATGGGGTGAAAAATGGTGAGTTGGTCAAATCATTCAGTGCCGAAAAATTTTGGTCATTTTTCAAGTCCTTGTGGGGGTCCTTTAAGGCAAATCACTAATCATATGTGGTAGGATGATGATTCTTGGTGGGTGTGGTCAACATTCAGTGTTGACACTTGGAAGGTCATTGTCAAATTTCAAGGTCATGTGGGGGTCATCACGGGTCAAATCCTTAAGGGTGCACACCACTATTACGCCTCCCATAGACTTTGTATAGAAAATTCAGTTCTACTCTGGGCTGTAGCTCGAGTTACCTTGCGTTTAAGAAAATGAGAGTTGCGCAGTTTGTTTCGCAAGACTTTTCTTTTATAACATATCAAAAATTGATCCAACTATTTTCCGTATAAATTTTGCAATATTTTAGGGGCGATTTCGATGTCGGAGGGTAGTTTATTTCGCTATAATTTTCCCCGCCCGACACCGGGGAAACGCACGTGTGGTGTTAATCCAGCCAGTAAAAAGCAAAAATAAGCTTAAATAAAACACGATTTGCCCCCCCTTCTCAGGAATATCAGTGACACTATCCATAAAATCGGTAGAGACCAAATTTATGCAAAAATTGTGCTCAAATAGTATCAATAACTCGCAATTTTCCTCGTGAAGTACGGACTATTGCTGTGAAAAATTTTTTCCTCCGGAAGTGCCGCGAAAGGGTAAATTAGTGGTGTGACCCTTTAAGCGAGAATTATTTTTTGACCCCTCATTAATGATATGTCAAAAGAATATCTAATAAAAGTTAAATTTGAGTCGTCCAAATTTCACTTTCGTTAGCATTTTTTGTTTTTCGAGATATGGGCTTTCTCAAAGATTGCCGACCAATACGCAAACCACTCACTTTGAACGATTTTTGAGTTTAGCGTTGTGGTTTTTTTTCCTATATTTTCGACCCGACTGAAGGCCTCTCAAAGTTCCACGCACCTTTAGTGACTTTAATAGAACTCCAAATTTGTACTTTTACCTTTGGCGAGGTGTGGTAAAAACATTTTAATTGTGAATTTAAAACCGTATGATATTTTAATAGGTTATAAAATTAATGAAATGTCTTTTTTTCGCCATGTTTGCAAGATGCAGCAACAAAAAACCACATACAAAAAGACCGTTTTAAGTTTTTTTAACCTTCGATTTTAAGCCAACTTTTTCAGGTGCATGCGACCCTTTAACCAACTGCTAAAATTCTCGAAAAATCTGCTCAGAATGACAAATTCAACATAACAATTAAAAGTATAAAGCGTTTCAAACTTGGCCAAATATGATTCATCTAGTACATCCCATTGTTGAGATTTGCCTTTGAACAGAAAGTCGGGGAGGGTGGGGGGGCGTTTCTCACCTACTATATCTTCATTAGAACTGAAACGCGTTAACACAAACACTGGCGGAACCCCCCCCCCCCCCCCCCCCCCCCCCCCCGACTCACTAAAGTTTAGTAAATTTGGGGGATTTTAAAGGAAAATTAGAAAGTGTTATTATATACATTTTTGAAATATCTTAGGATGCCCCTCCTTATATATTAATTACAACTGTGCGAGGTAAAATAGAGAATAAAATTCGATTAAAAAGCCATTATACTGTATGGCCTACTACTATTTTGGGAGAATTTCCTTGCTACCACCTTGACATCCATATGCTGTGGCTTGTTTGAGCCCGTATTTTTTGAGTTAATATTTGATTTTGTTTGCGCCATAAATAGCAAATACGAGAGAAACCACAATCATTTTGCTTCTGATTAAACATTATGTGTTTTAGAATATAGAAAAAATAATAACAATACAATAAGCTGTTGATTATTGCTGTAAACCACCCAAAACGGTCTGTATACGAGACTAGCCCCATCTTGCGGCGCTTAAGGTGCCCCACTATTAACTCCTCCCTAGACTTTGTATAGGAAATTCATGTTCTAATCTTTGGCTGTATCTCGAGGTACCTGCTTTCAGAAAATGAGAGTTGCACAGTTTAGTGTCGCAGACTTTTTAACATATCAAAAATTGATCACAACTATTCCGTATAAATTTTGCAATATTAGGGCGTTTCTTCATTTTCTCGGAGGGTAGTTTTCGCTACTCAATTTTTCGCCCCCGAAACCGGGAAACGCACGTGGGTGTTAATCCGCCAGTAAAAGCAAATAAGCCTTAAATCAAACACATTTTTTTTCAAGAATATCATGCACACTATCCATAAAATCGGTATAGACCAAATTTGTATGCAAAAATGTGCTCAAATAGTATCAATAACTCGGATTTTTCCTCGTGAAGTAACGACTATTGCTGTGATAATTTTGCGGAAGTGGCCGCCAAAGGGGTAAATTAGTGGTGTGTACCCTTAACATGTGGTAGGAGGATGAAACTTGGTGGGCCATCACAATCTTGCTTCTTCCCTGAGATCTTTAAAATTGTTTCTTCTTGTTCTTTTAGCTACTACTGCACTGGGCGGGGGCCCATTTGTGGTTCGAGAACCGCCTGTTATCTCACCTCACTGTATTTTAACATGCCACCGCCAGAGGACACTACATGTATCTGATGCCAGTCTTGCACACGTGCCCTTATTAGGGCAGGCATCACCAGATTTCAAGTCAAATAGCATCTCAGTCCTCCAACTACACGTTTTTGGGAAGGTCTCCCCTTACCAACATTGACATAATTTTGACATATGCCCAAATTGTGTCAAAAAAAAAGATAAGAATTGGACAATTTTTTTGACATAATTTTGACACATTTTTGACATATCAACTTTGTATCAAAATTTTTTGACATATTTTGACATACTTTCATTGTCACATTAGTCAAATTATTTCAAAAAAAAATCAATTTGACATATTTTTGATATGTTAAATTTGTGTCAAATAATAATTTTGACATAATATTTTGCACATACTTTTTATGTCCAATGGTATCTTAATGATATTGGTCCCAAAATTATGTCAAAGGATTGTGTTTGACATACTTTTAGATTTATGCTACAAAAAAATTTTGGGGTGCAAAATGTGTCAAATGCCATTATCAACATTATGTCAAAAGGAATCTATTTTACATACTTTTACACATTTTTGACATAAACCGTAATATTTGCGCAACGAAACGAAACAGATTTCAGGTGGGAAGAGGGGTAATTTTATGAAAAAATTGCCTTAAAAACGTAGTGAAAGTATTTCAGAAAATCTAGTTATTAAATTCAATTGTAACAAAAAAAAAAATCGTTGTTGCAAATATCACCTAGATAGGACCTGATATTTTGCAAAAAGATTGCAAAGCCACTAAATAACTACCTCATCCTGTAACCCCTCATGCAACAATAATCCAAATTGAAAGGTTTTGGAAAGTAAAGAAGCTTTAGAGAAAGTAAAAACATCAAAACCGTTTTGAGTGGAAACCTGCCACACACAATCGGTTTCGCAACAATTCTGGTCTACATATATATGAGTTATACGGGCAGTGCGGAAAGTAGAGCGTGCATATATTAAGCCATGATAGTGACAGGGCACCTGGGAAAAGGTGTTTGGTGATCGTCAGAGCCCATAGAGATTGTGTGTAAAAAACACCGATAGACATTTTCTGCACAGGTTCTATAGGTTCAGCATACCAATTGGAGGGATATCGGATGTTCTCGTACAGACAAACTTTCTGACCGCCAATGCAAAAATATCCAACTAGAACTCCTTTCGTTTTTCTGAGATATTTCAGAATTCGTTTCATTTACACACATTCTCCATGGGCGACTGCTAACGTAATCTCACGCAGTACCAACTTAGATACCATCTTCGCAGTCTGTGACACAGACTGTCAGACTACACCCACCGTGGGTAAACTACTTTTGCACCGCCGTAATATGGGAGATATTTTGCGAAACATATTTTGTTGTATGTTTTTGACTCTCTGGCAATGCTTCTTTTTTTCATCTAAATAATCTGTTCATTTACAGACTGCTTCATGATGAGAGTATAGTTAATTTAGTTACTAAGTACGATGGAATTAGTTTTGCAAATTTTCAGGTCCTGCATATGTGATATTTTGAAAACAGGTTTTGTTGGTAGATTTCCACTGAAAGATTTGATGCTTTTGACATTGGGCAATGTTTTTTAAAATGGATTACTTCCCCATGGAAACTCTTTCAAACTCATGAAGTTCTGGTGTACTGGTTTGATTTTGATCTCATCACCTGCTTAGAGCGCATGTAATTTATTGTCTTCCAGCCGCCCCCCAACTATAGCATTGTCACCCATGATTTTTAATTAACCTTATTTGATTTCGATCGCTACTTTTTTAATGGCTGTACGCAGGACCGTCCTGCAGTTATTTTTTGTGACGTGTCCCTATAGCGCAGGACCACACCGTTGGTGGCGCTATTGTGGCCCGTTGGAAAGCTTGAAGATTTTATACGTAGGCTTATACGTAGGGCGGGCAGCATCTGCTGCAGGCCGCGGGCATGTGGCCCGTCTGTGGCGGCAGGATCGTCACGTGTCGAGCGACCTTAAAGCAATAGTACACATTTTTTGAAGATGCCCCCCAATTTTCACAATTTGATATTTTTGCACATTTACTTTGGTAATTGTCTATGAACTATACCTGCGACGAGAATGCTAACAAATTTATCACAAAATAAGCCTTTTTGGTAATTAAAATTGGATCCCAGATTGGATTAACGGCAGATCTGGATATGCTCCGTTTATGTCCGTCCATGAGGAAATAGTGCCACCTCGAGAAACTAATACCTCAAACTTGACTTTTCCTGAACTATTAAAACAACTAATGGATGAGCTCTATTTCCGCTCCCGGCTATTTCACATTGGAAGGCCGTTTCCCAGTCGGCCGTTGAATATTATCGTGATCCCCGATATATTTATGCTAGTAGAAAAAATTTCCTTTGTGACACATAGACTTTTCGAGCTTAACCATTCACAGGTATATTTACTAGCCAGTTACCAATGCAACCGTGTATAAAATCTCCAAATTTTGAAAAATGGGGGCGCTCTTCAAAAAAATGTTCTATATTGTTAAGGCCTATCACCAGGCAAAAAAAATTCTCTCTTTCGGCGGCTCCTCCCGCTGGGTTTTGAAGTAAAAATTGAACCCCACACCCGAGTTCAATGAGAATCTGGTGTAAAATTGGGGAAGGGGAGGGGAGCATGACCATCCCGCGATCGGCCCTAAACAATGACTGTGATTGCCTTTTACACGTACCAAATTCCGATTTTTAAACCTCAAAGTGGATTATAAGTGGAACTTTCGATTTGTTTCCATGCACCCCTCCCGATTTGGTGTAGGGTAGTGACAATAGTAGTGTATTTTGTAGTGAAATACTTACGGGGAAAAGTCATTTTTACCTGTACAGCTAAAATGTAAAGTATCTCGGTTATCAACTTTTATAACCCATATGGGCCCATTGGTTATTATGTGTCGCAAAACCCGACAAAAAACTCATCCCTAAACGATTTAGAGGGCGCCGACACCCATCACTACTCCTTAAACAAACGATGGGACAAACGGTCGATCTCGCGAGAATAGCTAGCTGCACGCGAGCACATCACATCGCCACCACCGGTGGTCCTGCGTATAGACTTCACAAATAATTAAGGACGGTCCTGCGTATAGACAACTTCGTTTAATTAACCAGCTTCTAACTGTCATCTTTGAAATGCCTAAACTCCATTTTATAATTAAGTTATGAAGCATTCGTATAAATTTCATAACCTCTCAGGAATGGCTAGGCCCTAGGTAAGCCAGTACCAGAGTATAAATTTCTATCTAGGCAAATTGCATCAAAATAATTTGGTCTTGGCCTACTGCATACTGCTAACACTGTTCGTATGTTGCCAAATTCTGCACCCTTCACTTCACACATCATTACGTAGCCCCTTTTTTGCTTATAATATTCAAACCTGATTTTCCTCATATTGGCTTGTGGAGAGTGCTTCATCTGTGACACAGATATCCCCCTAGTAGTTCAATGCTTGTTTAGGAGACACAAAATTTGTTAATTTCGTCAGCAGTGCATAAACCTGT
>JAMKCH010026449.1:0-17431 GCA_023653785.1 Ophioderma brevispina
TCCTTTGCCGCTATAATCATTACAACAATCCACGGCTTTTTATTCGTCCCCTTGCCTAAGGAGGAGATCCTTTTCACTGAGCCAAGAGTTGTATACTCCCACACATCAGAACGGATAAAAATGAGATACTCAAGGAGAGAGCATTACGCAGGTAACTTTTAAATGTGGAACTTTTTTCCGAAAATATTTTTTTATAAAAAGAAACTTTGAGCATTGTTTTCGGCGGGGTCAATTCCAGACTTGGAATAAACCTGACACGAAATGGACTCGAACTTCGAATGTTTTTTTTTTGTGCGTGTTAGTCTATTAAAAAAATACAGTCAACTAAAATTAGAATATACACATAAAACGTGCTCATACCAAATTTTGAAATGACTCGGATTTTTTATTAGTCATCTCTGTCCATTCAAAATTTTAATGACGGTATTACAGGGTGTCTCATAAAAACGTTAACCTCCAGAAACAGCCATTTTTTATTACTTAATCAATTCTTTTCCTTGTTTTTAGCTAAATTATATCATAAAATAATGTACCTTTTTAATCATTGTAACAAAGAAAGAAACGGAAAATAACCAAAGAATGACTAGTTCCCTAAACATGAAATGCAAACCTACTTTGTCCCACGGCTAGCATTAGCGTAGGAACCATGGGGGAAAAAATGCAAATGTCTCCAACATAAAATGTTTAAGACCCTCCTCCTATACCCACATTCCAAGGTTCATTGCTGTTTCTACATTTTTTTTCAGTTCTCTACGCCCTGCAGCATTAATTTACGGCTTATTGTCCTGTTCTTTGATGATCATATCAAAATCTCTCCTTGCACCTTTTTAAGAGTCATCCATTTTCCAGAATTTGTCCCTCTGTTCCCCTTGATTTCCATCTTACTAGGAACCCTTCATTGAGGGTAAACGTTTACCCATTCACGATGAACGATAGTCCTTTAACCCAAATGCAGTTCAGTAGAAATTCCATTGTAGAGTCACGCACAATGCCATTATTTGTAAGCGCGCTTTAACCAAATTCCATATTTGGATTATGATAGGAAACGGGTGAAGGGATTTAGGTCACTTCATTCTGAAGAACAAATTAAGTGTATGTTTCAAGTGCTTTTTAAAGGCATGTACATTTGAACAAATTAATTGAATCTGAGGAGTTACGTGTGCCAAATCCATAAGAATTGCAATGTACATGTAATCTCTGCTATTGCAAGCCGTGGACAAAGTGGTTTGCATCATTTTTAGGGAAATAGTCATTGTTTGGTTATTTTTTCACCGTTTTCTTTCTTGTTTTCACCATAGGTTCAAAAAGTATACAATTTTCATAATATAAAGCTAACCAAGGAAGAATTGATTCAGTCTAAGCAAATATGGCCGTTTCTGGAGGGTACAACGTTCTTTCTGAACACCGCTGTATACTAGTACCTACCATATGATCGCTGTTAATCGACCCCTAACTAATGGTGGTATAAAGAACAAAAGATATCAGTTCCAACTGACCAGCAGCAATCTCTGAATGGATTTAAAAGGAAAGAAGTGGTACCACACCACCAACGTGAATAATGTAAGAAATCCACATAAGTTGTGTGGTACAGGAGTATCCTTGTGGATCCATTCAGAAATTCCTGCTGGCTTGGGAACTGATCACCTGTTTTTACTACTCCCATACTAATCAAAAGGTCTCCTTTTTTTTATTACCCACCCATACAATCAATATTTTGTTCAATTATCATATGCACAGACATTAGTGTATAGTGGCACTTCTGTATATTCAGATGTTTCGAATCAGCAGTGTTGCTTTGCTGTGATATATCTGATACTCAGGGTCCACTCAGCAGGATTCTTCCTCGTGTACAGGATTACACCGGCCTGTCAACCAAATATAACCATACTGAGGATATGCAGGTTCGTTAAATATGTGATCCTGGGTTTCCTACCGGAAATCATTTTTTACCGAAATTCCTATCCCACAATGCACCAACGATGTACGAGTAGATAAAATAAATAGCGCATATATATTCTATGGTGTTTTGTGTCATACGGTCATTTTTCTGTCATAACTGTGCGAAAACCGTTTGCTGTACATAGAGTAACGAGTACTTTTTGATTGCCTTGTAATTTTTGCGCCACAAAATGTGCGCGTAGTTTAAAGGAGGCGCACTAAACCGCGGGCGTGCATGGAGTGATGCATATCTACTCGTACATCGTTGGTGCATTGTGGGATAGGAATTTCGGTAAAAATGATTTCCGGTAGGAAACCCAGGATCCACGTATTCGAGTTCATTCGTGTTTATCTTTACTAGTGGGGGACTGGAGTGCATAGATCTCATGTGATTGTGCAACTCTGTGAATTTTGGTACACAAGTACTTTATGCATTGATTTAGTGGAGGAGCTAGGACCCAGGTCAAACAACATCGTTTACCCCTCACTACAGAAAAGGTTTGACACCTTTGGTAGTTAGTATGGACCCTCTATATCAACGCTAGGTAGGTAGTACTCTCAAATTGTGGTCAAGGTCAATAGGGGGCCAATTTAAGTTTACACAGGGGTCAAACTTTTAAAATGCTCCAATCATGTTGAAATGTATGCCATATTGTCCGTCTAGTCATAAGGATTCCGAAAATGTATAGTTTGTACCATCTATGACCAATGGTTTTGGAGTTATAGGGTAAAAATGGCTAAAATGGTAAAAAAGGTAAATTTCTATTTGTACAGGGGTCAAAACTGACCCTTTTTTTACCATTTTAGCCATTTTTACCCTATAACTCCAAAACCAATGGTCGTAGGTGGTACAAACTATATATTTTGGGAATCCTTATGATTAGATGGACAATATGGCATACATTTCAACATGATTGGGGCATTTTAAAAGTTTGACCCCTGTATAAAAATTAAATTGGCCCCTATTGAAAAGGTGATAACACAATTTGAGAGTACTACCTACCTACCATTGATGTAGAGGGTCCATACTAACTACCAAAGGTGTCGAACCTTTTCTGTAGTGGGAGGTAAACGAATTCCTTAAATAAGGCCCCTATGATATCCTGCTCCTCCTCTAATTATAAAAAAAAATGATGGAAGCACTTGCCACACCTCTTTCATGGCCTCAGTTTAGAGTTCAAGGTTACACAGGGGTAAAAAAATTAAAATATTCCGATTGTGTTGAAAAGTACACCATGATGTTTGTCTGGTTACAAGGATTTCAAAAAGGTAATAGGTAGTTTATACTACCTATGGCTTATAGTTTTGGAATTATGGGGTAAAAACTGTAAAAATAGTGAAAAAGTAAATTTTTCAAAAATTCAGAATTTTATCCGGAAGTGCACATCTTTCACTACAGTCCCCTGCTATACGAATATAACATTCATGTGGGTGGGTTTGTTAACTGAAGGATTGCACTACGTTTGAATAGTTACCGATTTGCACCGTTTGTAAATGATTTTATTTACGCAATTGTTTAATTTTAAGTGTGATTTAAACAAGGCGCGCAATGTCATAATACTGTAATCATAAAAGGAGCTATTTCTTTGATTTCCATAAAGGTGGTTAATTATGGACTTGGAGGATATTACATCTACCATTATGACGATGAAACGGTATGCTTTATTTTCAAGATATTACTGCTAATAATTAAATTAGAGGTTTTTTTTACTTAAGAGACACTGGTACTTTGGCATGTAGGGTGCCACCCATTTTTAGAACTATTTTTGTGAAAACCGAGATTTTTGCAATTTTCTATTGCTTTCACATGCGTAAGTCTCATTTTAAATGAATAAGCC
The DNA here is from genome assembly GCA_023653785.1 of Ophioderma brevispina. Classification (NCBI taxonomy): domain Eukaryota; kingdom Metazoa; phylum Echinodermata; class Ophiuroidea; order Amphilepidida; family Ophiodermatidae; genus Ophioderma; species Ophioderma brevispina. The sequence goes on from JAMKCH010026449.1 coordinate 3,777, forward strand.
TAAAACAATTTCTTTGTGTGTAAATAAAGTAATTTTGAAATAAAAGAACTCCGGAGTGGTTTTATTCAAATGGTTAGGGTTGCATAACTAAAACGCAAGCAACATTTCTATGTACATTTCCCTGTTAACCCTTCAGACTGGTACATGACCTTCTTATTTATTTTATCATTGCTTTAATGTTCTCGATTTACTAGTGATATATAAATTTAACAATTAAAACGAAGAACGTTTGACCAAAAATAAAAGGAAATGGCTGGAACTGACCAACTGACTTCGACTTGAAAGTAGGCCCTTTCAGGTAAAAGCGTTCCTTGGTGTAAAACCAGAGGGTGTATATTGAGTCAATCCCACAATGCACCAGTTTTGGGAAATTTTAACCTCAATAGGGTCATGTGATTCCAGAAAAATACTATTACTAAGACATAAAAACACTGACTTTTAAGCTAATTTTAGCCCACAAAGCATTAGTACTTAAGGGATTTTTAGCATTATTATGAAATGTCATGTGGTTCTTAAATTTTTAGAACACTTTTTATCCTTAAGTACTAACACGTGTTTTGTACAGTACAATATAGGCACATTACAATGCATTATGGGATTGGTTCAAAACACCCTCTGGTGTAAAACCGTATTAGCGCTCAATGCACGTTCCAATCTATCCATTTGACTTTTTTAAGGACTTAAAAGGTATAATTTATTTGAATATCCCTGCAACCCTCTAATGTTTATTTCATTTATTTCTGTCTCTATGTTTAATGTTTATCATGAGAATGAAATACTTCGTCAAACTTATTTATCACAGGATGGTGTAAGTGAAACTATTAAAGGGAAAAGAATTGCAACCCTTCTCTTTTATGTGAGTATGCTGTGATAAAATCAAAAAAATTATTAATTTCAATGTACAGTCGCATAAAATTGAAGGATTATTGTTATTATGGATGACCTTTGCCCTTGTGTTAGGTTTTTACTTGTTCATTTCGGTGTGTGTTCCTTTGCAAAGCAACTTTTAAGCTTCAATATTATTTTTTCGTACTACTTTTAGAGAATAACTATTATGCTATAGGCTAATATTATGCAAAATTGCTGGGTGAAATGAACGAAAACTAATAGTTTAATCGATGGGGTCGCGTTTTGAACATCACTTTGACCATTGTCATAAAAAAATGAAGGGAGACGTACAACTATCAATGGAAATAACTTAATTATAGAAGCAAGCAATCGTAAAAGAGGATCAACTACAAAATAATTTACTATTACTACTGAAATAATGATTATCTTTAAAGGGTGATGGCCCGATTTAAGGATATGAAGTTTTCATATTGATAGATTGGCCTTCACTCCAAAACCCCGTCTGTAAAGTTTCGCGCCGATATTTCAATCCGTTTTGATGTGAGAGCTAAAAACGTTATTTTGAAAGCCCCATAGAGTACTGTGTAAATTAATATTGGTCGACCAAAATGGGGCACATTTTCACTCATAACTTCCAAACCAAACATTATTTGGCTCTAAGATTCCATAGGGTAAATAAGAAAAATAGTAGCTTTCTTCTGATACCAAAATGTTGACCACTTCCGATAAAATCTGGGGCTTCTGGGGACGAGGCTCTTAGCGATCGGGCCATGGACCTTTAATGATTCAATTGATGTTTTAGCTTGTTAAAATGCTAATACACGTACAACTTACCATTTCTTTTATCCAATCTATCCAACGAGATAATATATATACATGTTAATGATCAAGAGGTATATGTGTTTTAGCTTGTTACAATGCTAATACACATACAACACTTTAATATTAACATGTATGTAATCTCGTTGAATAAGTTGGACGCGTGAAGTGGTCAGTTCGTTGAACTTGATATGATTATTCAGATATTTAGAATAAAAATAAAATCTGCAAAGTCGGGACAAATATTTGAGTATAGTAATGAGCTTCACAGTGAAAATAAGGTGGAACGTTTGTCTTTCAAAGACGATGTAGCTTAATTTGTTTTAGTATGTTTACAAGCTAGGAAAATATCGCATTTACTTAATTAAAGGGCAACGAGAGATTTGGGGCATCTATATACGTGGCATATATAGTGATTCCATACTTATAGATAAGACACTCAATAGATTTCTTACCTTGTATTTGGCTACATATTGCCTTGAAAGCGAAAACAAAAGGCGATTTTGATTTGCTAAAATTCAATATAAAACATAGGCTGAATTTAGTATTTGCTCCAATAGTAAATTACAATTTCACAATTTTTGTAACAAAGAAATAATTCTTAGCTTAATCCTTTCATATGGGGTTATTTTTATTGAAAACTTATCATTAGTGCAAAAAAATCACATTTTTTAGACACAGCTGTTATGTTAAATCACTTGTTGCCCCTTTAAAGGCATATCAGCGATTTCTCCAAAAGAGTCAAAATATTTGAAGGTGAAGGTGAAGGATGTCAGTAGAATTGTCATAAGTTATTTTTTTCCAAATGAAAAAAAAAAAAACCCGCAGAAGTGTTCAAATATATGAATCTATATTCAATTACGTGTTGCAGTACGGACAGTAATGAAAAAAATATCTAATTTTGACCGTATTTAGTTGCTTTCAGTCTTATCACTAATGGTTAAGATACCTGTACTCTTAAAGAGACATGAGGACATTTTCGTACCTGGTTTTTGCATATTTGTAATACTTACCAATGTATTTTTATAGATCACACCTGAAGTAAATAAGCCGAATACGCCGTCTTTATGTAATAAAATATTGTTTAGTATTTTCTGTCGTGCACGACAGAAATTCAAAGCATGGGTTTCTATAGGAACGATTACGATAGCAGGCAAGTTCAAAACAAGGTTTGTCCAATAAACTTTCGAAACGTTCTCGGTAAGTGGTCTATAACCGACGCAGTGCAATTTGAGAGAAATTTGTATCCTCAAAAAAATCTCCTCCTGTCACTAAAAAAATTGATTTTTTTCAATTGAATGATTTACCCAAATCACTGATAGTGCCTTTAAAGAGACACTGGCACATTTGAAAAATAGTGCGCCCTCAAGATTTTCAAAATCGATATTTTTGCATGGTTGTAAGGCTTTTATATACAAAAGCCCTCACCCGAAATGATTAAGACCAAATCAGCTTCCTTATGGGTAAACAGAACGATAAACGCTAAATTCAGCAGACGAAAATGGCGTTTAACACAAGAACACGCATGTTTCCCACGCTATGCACACTGTTTGATCGGTCTATAACCTTTGTGGTTTTAATATCAGTGAGTACGAGTCAAAAATATTCATGTAATATACACATTTATTGATTAAAGTTATGGAAAACTCAAAAGTTGGCCTACAAATTACCTGGATGTCTTTATCCTCATATTATTGTCCCTATCTGTTTTAGGGTATGTTATTTTTATGTGTAAAATATATCTCTGTTCTTCCAATGGCCTAGACTATCATTTGAGAGCAAATTGAAGAAATTTCATATTTTGTGAAAATGTGCCAGTGCCGCTTTAAGAAGTTTTATTATTTCTGGTCTGACTCTGTAATAGTTATCCGATGTCGAAGCAGGTGGAGCAACAGTTTTTACAAAAGCTGGGATTAGGGTTCCACCAGTGAAAGTAAGTAATAAAATATTGAACTTATTTCATCCTCAATTCTTAAACACGTATGATGAATCTTTCTACGAGATAACCAGGAAAATAGGAAAAGTAAAATAAAGTCAAAATCAAGCCAACAGAATGCAAATCATAGTCATCGTAATTGAAATTGCATCAGTTTTATCGTACTAAGTAGGCCAAAAGTATTCAATATTTGGGTGGTTGATGACATCAATTGTGTACCATTTTTTTCAGAGAGTAATAGAAATTCCAGTGCCTGGTGTGAATATATTCACGACACTGACTGATAATCAATAGTTTCACAAATGATGTCACTGGTAGTGTGATCTTTTTCTGGCCCTGTTTATTGGAATGGAATGCCCCACAAAGATTTGGAATAGGTTTATCATCGCATTTCCTGGGACCTTTAAGAATTAACTCAAAAAGTAATGCAAATGGCTTCAACTTAGCTAAACTCCAATAAGTTGCCTAAAATGTAAAAGTCTTTTGCCTGCTTAATTGTTAATGTCGTTCATTACTTTGTACACAGGGAAGTGCGGTTCTATGGTATAATTACTTGAAAAATGGTGACAGAGATCTTAACACAAGACATGCCGGTTGCCCTGTGCTGATGGGTACAAAATGGGGTACGTCAAATGTACAGCATGCCTTTTATACATCCTTTACCTAATTGTCACATCGTCGCTTGAAGAGGGTTTTGGAACGGTCACGTCCATGGCTCAGTCAACCGTAGAAATTGATGACCGTAGAAATTGATGTACGAGGTCAGAAGGCATGGATTTGCACAAACACAAAAGACACGCGTCCTTGCTCTTTGTTTGATTCCCCACACAGGTTTGTAGTGCAAATCAGTGATGTTTTTCGCCATGTTAAAGTATAGGGGAATTCATGTTCAAACTGGCAATCATGAACTAACCGTGGTCTTCGCTTTCTCAAAACATACAGCTTCACGTACACAGACTTTTTTACAGAGAAGATGTCCCTTTATGATTTGGTCAACTTTAAAATGATGTGGGGCTCCTGAATTTGTAAAGACCACGCATTATTAAACACGATTTTTTTCACTTTTCATCCTTGTTTTTCAACCCAAAAATATCATTATAATTATAATTATACCATCTGAGGTATGAAGTAGACTTTTAGCAACATTTCTGCAATATTTGTAAAATGAAACAACGTATTTACGAGCCCCAAAACGAAGTTGTTTCAAACGTTTTCTACCAACTGGAGAGGTCAGCGCTGCACCATTGTTTTTCATGTGAAAAGAAAATAAAGCATGCCAGCGCAGCGTGACCTGCTGTCTGACTGTGGCTCAGTTGTTTCAATGACAGCGAGCTGCCTTTCTTTCTTCTCATTTTTACAATATAACCAAAGAGAGGCATTTCGCTGGCCTTGAGAAGTGGGCGTGACGTTATTGTCCCAAAACTTGCTGGCGTCTCTGCTAATGTTAAGAAATCCATTTAAAAAGAAATTAAAATAATTGACTCTTTCTTGTCCTCGATGGGCTAAACCGGTTTGGGCGCTCTCTCGGGTGCTTAGCAAGCGGCGAACCGTTTTCATGATTAAAAATGAATCGGGTAAAATTGCTTTGACTTACACTAAGATATTTAAAAAATCCATGGTAAGAGACGAATTATTTGATGAAAATAATGCGATTTGCATATCGGCCATAATGTCACCCTTTCCGTGTTGTCAACATCCTGGCCGTATGCCTCAGGTCAAAAGTTTAGTTGAACCTAGTTTAAAGGTGCATTTTCGTATTCCAGCACCTTCTGTTCTATTCATTTTCACTAGTTATCCTTGAAAAAAAAAAGCTGTATTCCATTTTTTAGGTGATTCCAATCGTGCGATTTTGTGTTATGAGCAATGTTTGTTTCCCACGGGCCCATAGGCCACTGTGCTAAATTTCTGTCCGTTTTACGGACAGAAATACAAATTGCAATGTCCGACAGATACGACCGAAGTTGCACTAAGATTTGGGTACACATGGATTTACTAATGTAAACTTTCAGATGATATAAAAATCTCAGCTTTTTTAGATAGTCGTGGGAGAGCGGTGGATCCGAATTGCCCCTTTAAATTGGGTTCAACTGGAACCATTTGAAATCCAGTTCAACTAATTGCATTTCCCAGTTGAACCCGTTAAACCAGTTGATTCCGTAACGGAAAATAAGCATACTTTCAGCTATAATACTCCATCTATCTCCTCGATCAGTGACGTCAACGCGTTCATACAGTTTCTTTTGCGTATAGATTTTCGCACCGTCTCTGTACGCGCTCGTGCGTAGGTCGGCGCTTTGAATCAGCGCTCGCGTTTTAGTCTGTCGAATAATTCATTACACACTGACGTCACTGACTCGAGGAAGGGAAGCACTATAAATTTTAATGACCAATTGAACTCAGTTAAGACCAGTTGAAACAGTTAAACACAGTTGCAAACCAGTTAGGTCCGTCATGGAAAACGGGCAACAGCTCAATTGGGATCAACTGGATTTTGATCTGGGCGGGTTTTAAGGATACGCAAGCATCTCTTTGATTTTCATCTCATTGTTTTACAATCAAAAGATGCTGGCTTTCCATAGTTGGTCCCGACGTGACAGTCCCGAAACCTGATAGACACCCGCATCAGGCCCGGGTTACAATTACAGATCGAGTGTAGAATTATATTGGCTTTTTTCTTCCTTGGTTGTTTGATATTTAATGTGAGTCAAAACGCCTAAACTTGAGCTGATGTTTTTTTAGCTTCTTACCGGTCATTCGAATATTTTTCTTATCCATAGGTATTTCTTCAGCATCTAATCTCGGTGGATTCGAGAGTATGTCCAGGCTTTTTCGAAGAAAATGTGGGCTCACACAAGACTATAAATATGAGTTACACTTGATGCGTGTGTTACCTGGCCTACCCAGACAACACTGCCAGAGCACATATTTGCTAATGTTAAAGTGGCGGTTTATTATTATGTTATATGTGGTGTGCGGTGTATTCCGCGAGAAGGAGGGCAATGATTGGTTTCAGTGTCGCGCGCCGACCTTCTCTTCTGGGGGAAAGTGAGTGAGGGGGAGTGACATTGGGGGTGGGTGGGGTCAAACTATTTTTGTAAAACATGGATATTTTTATCGCTGATTTTCCCCAAATTGTGGTGATTTTTGGCCCCAATCGCTGATTTTTTTTTTCATTTTCGGCGGGTGGGTGGGTCCCCATGGCCCCCTGGGCGCCGCCACTTATTGGTTTAATACCGTATTTAAAAAAAAATCGGTTTTGGTTGTGTCGGCCATCTTGATGGTCGGGCGATATCTAAAAAGACCTTTCAGTTCTTAAACAACTATGCTTACAGTTTAAACTATATATGTTAATCCTTGAACACGGCAAGCGACTCCAGTCGCTGAACGATCAAAATTGGTCAATTTTGGTTTTCAAAAAGGTCAAAATATTCATTTTCCACGGGATGTTCAGAATCAAACTGAAATGCATCTAATTGCCAACTATTAGCTTTGCATGATATTCTTTTTAGATGGCTTTCCAATGACTGCAAGACTTTGTGACGCCATCTCTAAAGCCTCTGATTATGTGCTATAACGTTTACAGAATTGGCCCGTGTCATAAGGTTAAGTTTCACGTAAAGTTTCAGACTACCTTTACGTTTTTACCACATTACATCCCATTTTAAACACTTCAGTTTTCAAGTCGAGAAGTGCCGTCGATCGCTTCTATTATTTGAAGTTTACATGATCATAGTCACTACCAGTGGGACAAATGTTACTGCAGCAGTATTGTGTATACCATTTGGATACTGAAAACTAGCCTGCTTTCTTAGTAACTGCATGATTTACAGTGGATGGTGTGACAGAATGTCAAGATTTTGTGACTTTGAGCCCACCAGCCGTGAACAAGTAGTTCAAGAAATTTAAATCAAATAATGGTTTAACCTCAAATAATGCAACAGAAACACTTTTGGTTGTTAGACTTCGAAATGATGAGAGATAACATGGTCGCGTGGATGTCTAGAAGGTATAGAAGCGGGAACAGGTATTTCGAGGTAGGGGGAGGTTTGAGTACAGGAATATAGGTATATTGTACTGAACTATACAAACAGTGTTTGGCCATATCTTAAGGATTAAAAAGGTCTAGTTTTCCTAGTACGATGCAAGGCTTAAAGGGAAGCATAATGAACACTTGCAGACATGGAATGAAAATGAGATGGGAATTCCTGACTGGATCACTTTCTCCCACTTGAAATTGTCTAACAAATAAGCAAATAATTATATAAATATCATTGATCAAAAACGAGAGTAGCCAAACTTAGTATCTATGAGGAGGCACAACAAGCCCCTACCAACCAGATAATTTATTCCCTTGGGTCTGACAGGGAGGTGGGGAACTTGCAGAGAAATGGTCAATATTTGGCCATATCTTTTTTCTAGGTGAACTAGAGCAGCCAAACTTCGGTATATTGTAGGAGGTCACAATCCTCTACTTACCATGTAATCCGTTCCCCAGAGTCCTCCCCTGGGTCTGACAGGGGAGTGGAGAAGTGTAAAGAAGGTCAATATTTCACAAAAGGTTAACATTTGGCCATATTTCTTTTTCAAGATGAGCTAGAGTTGCTAAACTTAGTTATATTGCAGAAGGGGACAAGTCCCTCCTAACCATGTAATTCGTTCTTCCCAGGGTCCTCCCCTGAGTCTGTCAGGGGGTGGGAAAATGGCAAAAAGGTCAACATTTGGCCATATCTTTTTTCTAGATGAGCTAGTTATTCCCATATAGACTACTGTGTATTAAGTATAGGTCCGTATGGCTACGTGTGTGTAGGTCCGTATGTAGATTTGTAGGTGCGTATGTGTGAAGAATTCTTAGTTAAGTAGAGATGACGTCACTGATGACGTCATTAGAGGACTTAATTAAGGGATATAGTGACTTTGGGTTTAAGCTAGACTTCCCTGTACCTTCACTGTAAAAAAGAGAATAATGTGTATATAACAATTGTATAGGAAGTAAATGAAAAATATCTCATATTGATAAGAATCACTGCAGAAGTCACATTTTTATATATAGTTTATTTCTTCTCCAGAAAAAAAAAAAGAACCTTGATGCCCTTCCCATGTTGACAAATTGCCAAATGCCCTTTTCCAATTGCTGATTAGTCTTTGTCAAAGACGCCTGAACCAGGATTGTCGGAGGAGCCTGTCGAGGGTGAAGCCCTCGGACGAGCGGATGCGCAAGAGACCCCCCAAGAGTCACATTCACTCATCCCCTAGAGTCACATTCACTCATCCCATCACTTTACCTACATACATTTATATTATGATTGATTTGTTGTGCATCTTATTAATGTATATATGTAAATAGATATACTACTCTTAAGTTTAGCAATTCTTGGTAAGGACCACTTTTTGTTTAATAAGCCTTATCAGGTTCATCGGTGGTACTATATAGCACATTATACATTTTTATCCTGTATACCTTATATTATTTTCGTTTGCTGAATAAATTGAATCTTGAATCCTCAGCACACTAACATTACTAGGAGGTAAACATTGGCCCAAAATTCTTGTAGGCAAAATTTCATGCTTTTATAGATGAAGATTTTTAATTCCACTACAGTATAATGTATTGAATGCTGTAGAATAACAAGAACCATTCTCAGGTTATGTTTACTTTTCAATATTATAATTAGTACTGCGCACTTGCGCTCTATTTCAGCTTCATTACAAATCTGCAGCTGATGACGTAAATATTACCACCCTAATATCAAGTATTTAAAGACTGTGTACGAGGAATTGGAATCCATTCGACCAAATTCAACGAGTGTGAACTTCTTAACACACCTGATAATTTGCGAAACCAAATTATCAACAATACCTTTATTTTTCCGAGCAAGATTTTGCCATTACAAATTCTAGACGTTGATGCTTATTGATACCGTAGATGGTAGATGGTATTCTACTGACTTTTTGTAACACATCTATGCATTTGCGATTGCGGCTTTTAACGATGGCATTTCAAACGACAAGCAAGTTGTTCGCCAAAGGATTCTATGAGCCGTACAATCTTGTCATGAGGAGAAAATTTGATTTTTTGCTGTTCACGATTCTCATCACTGTATTACCACCCCATGTCACGTCCACTCTACATGAGAGTGAGAATTTGACTAGCTGTAACTTCCAACGTATCACGCTTAATAGAAACGGCACTGCTACAACGCTACGGACTTTCGAAAGTCAAAACTGCACTTTGATGGTGACTGCACCAGATGACATGACCATTCGCATAAATGTACAACCGGACGCGAACTGGACCGTCTACAACTATTTCTACATGTGCGTACCGTATGAAGACGACCCAGAATGTCTCAATGGGACTATTTACGCATTCACAGAATTGGCCGGACCGTGTTATACCAATTTCTCTAGTAGTAGTCTTGGAATTCACATCAAAGCAGCATTCACCTTACGGTTAGTGGCAATTGATTTTGACTTTTCAACTGGATTAAATTTTGGTGTAAAAAGAGTAAATTGTGATAGAGGCAACACTGAAAACATAAAAGATAGTGCTGAACTGCAACCCTGTAAAAGCTTGAAGGTTTACGACAAAATTCATCGCGTTGTGTATGACAGCGAGTTGAGCTATGAACGGCTGATCAAACGTAATCCATCAACGGAGCTGACATTTTCGGGTACAAGTTGTCAATATAGCTTTCCTAACAAAATCTGTCCATGTAAGCCTACAGATATGATATCATTGGCAGCATTTCCTGTTTGCCCTATTGGATGTTCATGTTCACTGCACTTCCAAAGATTTGAAAGTAACTGTTCCACGGAAATGGGCAAAGCTGATCATATCTTGTTAGTATATGCAACTACTCCAGATGATGCCACGACTACCGAATCATACACAGCCTTGAATGGGTCGTCCAGACGACTTGAAGAAGTGAGTCCTGGGAGCTTTGCACAACTTATAAACCTGATGTATTTATTGCTCAGTGGAAACAAGATTTCTAATATCGGTGAAGATACTTTCCAAGGGCTTGAAGAGCTCAAAGTGTTAGACCTATCCCATAACCAGCTCATTGCACTCAAATCGAATACGTTCTCGGCTGTGTTACTTTCCAGACTGTTTTTGAATGGGAATATTTTGTCAAATCTCACCACTGATATGTTCCAAGGTTTGCTTTCTTTGCGAGTGTTGTATCTTAAAGAAAACAATATCACTTCACTTATTCCAAATCTATTTGCACACCTTGTAAATATTCAGGTATTGTCTTTGGCTAAAAACAGTATAATTTATGTGAATGGAAATGCCTTCCAAGGTATGAATACCTTACTTTGTCTAGATATTTCTGAGAATAAACTAACTTCCATATACAATACCAGTATCTTACCTAATTTGAAATGGGTCTCTTTTAGCTATAACCAACTGACAGTACTCAATTTATCGTCCTTCAATGTTATAAATAGCCTACAACGCTTAGACTTGTCTGATAACAATATAGGTTTACTAGTTGCTGGGATATTTTCAAATCCTAAAAAACTTGAACCTGATAGTTTTCGTCATCTTGTTCATTTGCAAAGGTTATTTCTTGACAGAAATGAACTATCCAAACTACCCATAGATCTCTTTGTAGGGTTAACTGAATTATGGATGCTGAAGTTAAATAACAATAATCTAAAAACACTTGAACCGGAGACTTTCACAGATCTTGTTCATTTAAAAAAGCTGTATCTTAATAGTAATGAGCTGTCTGAACTGCCTATAGGCCTATTTGTAGGGTTAAGTGATTTAACATTGCTAATTCTAGAAGGAAATAATTTTAAAACACTTAAACTTGATACTTTCAGAGATCTCGTTCATTTGGAAAAGCTTTATCTTAATAGAAATGAGCTATCTGAACTACCTGCAGATCTCTTTGTAGGGTTGAGTGATTTGAAACTGCTAGTGCTTCACGAAAATAGTATTAAAACACTCGAACCTGATATTTTCAGAGATATTTCTCATTTGACAAAGCTATATCTTGGTAATAATGAGTTATCTGAACTACCTGCAGATCTCTTTGTAGGGTTGAGTGATTTGACAGTGCTAGGGCTTCATGAAAATAGTATTAAAACGCTTGAACCTGATATTTTCAGGGATAATTCTCATTTGACAAAGCTGTATCTTTATAGTAATGAGCTGCCTGAACTGCCCATAGGCCTATTTGTAGGGTTAAGTGATTTAACATTGCTAAATCTAGGAGGAGATAATCTTAAAACACTTAAACTTGATACTTTCAGAGATCTCGTTCATTTGGAAAAGCTTTATCTTAATAAAAATGAGTTTTCGGAACTGCCTGCAGATCTCTTTGTAGGGTTGAGTGATTTGACACTGCTGGCGCTTCATGAAAATAGTATTAAAACACTCGAACCTGATATTTTCAGGGATATTTGTCATTTGACAGAACTATATCTTAATAGTAATGAGTTATCCGAACTGAATGCAGATCTCTTTGTAGGGTTAAGTGATTTGACACTGCTAGCGCTAAGTGAAAATAGTATTAAAGCATTTGAACCTGATATTTTCAGGGATATTTCTCATTTGACAAAGCTATATCTTGGTAATAATGAGTTATCTGAACTACCTGCAGATCTCTTTGTAGGATTAAGTGATTTGACACTCCTAGGGCTTAATGAAAATGAATTATCTGAACTGCCTATAGGCCTATTTGTAGGGTTGAGTGATTTATCTGTGCTATTACTCTGTAATAATAGTCTTAAATTATTACCACCTGGGATATTTAATGGTCTTACTCATTTGACACGCCTGGAATTGGATGGCAATATAATAACTGAGCTTCCTACAGATCTGTTTGTAGGGTTAGGTAGTTTATCTGTCCTAAAACTAGGTCGTAACAACCTTCAAACACTTCGTACACATATTTTCAGGGATCTTGTTCATTTGACAAAACTATATCTTAATAGTAATGAGTTATCTGAACTACCTGCAGATCTCTTTGTAGGGTTAAGTGATTTGACACTGCTAGGGCTTCATAAAAATAGTATTAAAACAATCAAACCTGATATTTTCAGGGATATTTCTCATTTGACAGAACTATATCTTCATAGCAATGCGTTATCTGAACTTCCTGCAGATCTTTTTGTTGGATTGAGTGATTTGAAACTGCTAGGGCTTCATAAAAATAGTATCAAAACACTTAAACCAGATATTTTCGGAGATATTTCTCATTTGACAAAGCTAGATATTAGTAGTAATGAGTTATCTGACCTGCCTATAGGCCTATTTGTAGGGTTGAGTGATTTATCTGTGCTGTTACTCTGTAATAACAGTCTTACATTATTACCAACTGGAATATTTAATGGTCTTACTCATTTGACGCGCCTGGAGTTGGATGGCAATATAATAACTGAGCTTCCTAAAGATCTCTTTGTAGGATTAGGTAGTTTGTCTGTGCTACAAATAGATAATAACAATCTTCAAACACTTCATACACATATTTTCAGGGATCTTGTTCATTTTACAGACCTATATCTTAATAGTAATGAGTTATCTGAACTGCCTGCAGATCTCTTTGTAGGGTTGAGTGATTTGACAGTGCTAGGGCTAAGTAAAAATAGTATTAAAACACTCAAACCTGATATTTTCAGGGATATTTCTCATTTGACAAAGCTATATCTTGATAGTAATGAGCTGTCTGAACTGCCCATAGGCCTATTTGTAGGGTTACGTGATTTAACATTGCTAAATCTAGGAGGAAATAATCTTGAAACACTTGAACTTGATACTTTCAGAGATCTTGTTCATTTGGAAAAGCTTTATCTTTATAGAAATAGGTTGTCTGAACTGCCTGCAGATCTCTTTGTAGGGTTGAGTTATTTGAAACTGCTAGTGCTTCACGAAAATAGTATTAAAACACTCGAACCTGATATTTTCAGGGATATTTCTCATTTGACAGAACTATGTCTTTGTAGTAATGAGCTGCCTGAACTGCCCATAGGCCTATTTGTAGGGTTAAGTGATTTAACATTGCTAAATCTAGGAGGAAATAATCTTGAAACACTTGAA
>JAMKCH010026450.1:0-119252 GCA_023653785.1 Ophioderma brevispina
TGCATTTTGCAAAAGGCCCTATTTTCAATACTAATACTGTGCTTATCTTGATGGTTACCACTAAAATGGAAACATAATCTTGTTCCATAACTTGGGAATGACATCTCGGATTGTATGAGTGACGGAGGTAGTGGGGAAGGTGAAAGGGGGCTCAAAGAAAAATTTCAGTTACGACCAATTAGAAAAATAATGGCCTTGTCAACCCATTTTTTCAATCTGATATATCAAAACAATAACTACTTCTGGGTAAATTGGGGGGGGTTCCCAAAGACTATTGTGAACATGCACCTTTAAGTAATGCATGCTACAACTCAACTGGGGGGTCACAAAATATAGTGCATTGCACAGCACATGCAATAGGTGGTCCTTGCCTGAGGAACCTTAAAATGCTTTTAAAATTTGCTGACTGACTACTATAAGCGTAAAATGGTGATAACCATGCCTACATTACAAATCACACCATAGGACATGTCTTTTCTTCATGTCCTTCGTAAAAGACACATCATTGAATAAGTGACTTTTAACAAAGTCACTTATCTTCGAGTCATGTCTTATCGCAAGTTTTATGTCTATAAATAACTACTACATATACCTACAGCACCTTTGGGTCATATTAGTGACTTGTCCAAAGACGCTAAAATTATGGACATGTCTACATAGTACATGTCTCTATGCTAGACAACACAATTTTTTGCTGTGGCTTTGCCATGCCGTTCTGGTGACCATCCCATTTTCCCTAGCATTTAATCCATACATTGTTTGAAATACAATAAAAGACAAAATGAGAGATGAGATTGAGGCTGGTTCAAGGGAAAGACGTCATGCATATATTGTGTTTGAATTTTTCAAAGTACAAAGACAACCTGCATTTCTCACTGTCTGAATAATTCAGATTGCCGTAATGGGTGTGTTTCAGTAAGCTGGCTCTTGCTTCGATTGTTATCAACTATCCTTTATGAGTTAATTGATAGTACGGTAAAAAGCGATACGATGTCCCTAGAGCTATCACATGTTCTTTCCCTTTTACAACCGATCATTTTCAATCTAACGACGTTAAATTTTAATTTCAATTGGAGGGAATTTCAATTGGTTTTAACCAAAATGGGGAAATTAAAAAATGCATTTCACTTAATTACGTGTTAGTAAAAAGCTCTCATATAGAGTTTTGGATCTGACTGGGTTTACCAAAGTTATAAAGTTTTTATTCATAAAAGTGTGTTTTTCTAGTGTCTAGCTTGGGTCCTGAATGAACACCCACTCGAGTTATAAATAGGTTCTATAGTCCAAAGTGCGGAAAGTAAAGAAAGTAAATGTTCCCTTTTTTGTTGTTTTTTTGAAGTTAAAGAGAAGTCTCTAAATTTTTTTTAAAACTTTAAACAAAATTGGGGATCTTTTCATTAAAGCATCGATAGGCTATCTGTTTCAACAAATTTAACATAGTTTTGTGCCTTTTTGATTTTTATTTAGAAAAGGAAAGAAGTTCACAAAAGTTAAGAAAGAAATTTGTCTTTTCATATTAGCCCAACACCTTTCACTAGGTTTGCAAGCACTTAACTCAGTCTTTTTTAATTACCCAGGTGCAACATACACAGGTGCATGTAACTTTCTTTCTGTTGCATGTAACGTTTTGTATTCCCTGCATGGACATGTGCATGTAAATTTAAACTTTCATTTTTAGTACTTTTATTTATTTACTGATTTATTTAAGGTTTAAAATTATTCATAGAAGTCATGCTGGAATTACCAAATTTGAGCCAACTGTCAATAGTCCTAAACGTCCCCCAGAGTTTGCTATGAATAAAGGCTAGTAATTAACACCATGTTTAACATTAGGCCAAAAAAAAAAATTTGTATTGGAGTCACGGGCCAGTGCAAATATGGTAGGCGCGGCGGGTGTGTGATGTTGCGGATTTTTTTTTTAAAATGCATTACTACATCAAATCAAATCCACACATGTCTAGTAATGTTATTAATTGATACTTATTGACTCTTATTAGTGAAAATCTTAAAAGAGAGAAGTTGCCACAGTTACACCAGACCCAAAACAACACAAACAATATTGATAAATCAGTTTAAAAATCATGTAAAAAACAACTTAAAAAATAGATTTTTTGAAATCAATAAAAAAAATTAGGGAGTATACTTTTGGTACAGGGCTTGATTTTCAAAATATTAGGGTCGGGCGGGTTACACCAATACCAACTTTTTTGGACTTAGCCTGTCATGCAACTTTCCATGTGCAATGTAAATTTTTGAAGTAACATGCCCCAGTGCATGTAATTCTAAAATTGTAATTCGAAGCCATGAATTACTACATACACACACTACCAACCAGGCCTTGGATGGTAAACACTACAATTACCACAACTGATGTGCACGTCAAACAACTCATTACCACAGTGACTGATGGCTGATGTTTTGAACCCTCCATTACCACATTTACCACAAAATTGCCATCTGTGGTATCCTGTGGGCAATTGGTTTTTGTGTTAGGTCTGTAGTATACTTAACAACATTATGCAGAACCCAAGTCAATTCCAAATACCATTTCTATTTCAATTTTTACATACACCAATTTTCAGAAAAAAAAAACCACATTGCTAAAATGGACAAAAAAATCTCGTGGCCTTAAATTTGCACTGGGATAGTGAGAAAAATAAAACAACTTTGTACCAAATTTATTATTGTCTATCGGGTCAACCCGCCTTTAAAAACACTAAACATAATACGGAATTTCTGTCTACAGACTGAGTTTTTTTCTTTTTTTTTTTGATAAATGCATATTGACCAAAAGTGCTTGGGAAACTTTTTTACATAAGTTGTTTCCACAATATCATAAAATAAAATCTTGCTGTACTGTGGCTTTTCAAGCCACATGCGAACGTGAATGAATTTGAAATAAGGGTCAAACACACAACTTGTGCAGGCTTCCACTGTTGCCTAACCGCCTGAGCTGATGATGATCCATTGTGATACATCGGTGTAGTATATCTCTGATTAACCTCTCACTCTGCTTCTGTCCTGGAAGTCTTAGTCTTGTACCCTGGTCATGCTAAAAGGACTCTGGTAATTTTAAATTGATACTTGAAAGCCTAGTCTGTGTTCTGTGGTATGTGTAATATTAATCATGAATCACAAACATTTGTTACATCTCAATCAGGGCCCGTACGCAGGATTTTTTTACGGGGGGTGCTGAAGTCTTCGAAAAAGTGGGACCTTTTTTTTTGGAAAAATGCACCTAACCCCCCTAAACCTGGGTCCTTTTTTGGACCGTTTTGAATATCTCAATCACCAAAATGTGGACTTTTTTCCGCCGTATTTTTCTAAATTTGGACCTTTTAATCAAAAAAATCAGCCAAAAGTGACTTTTCTCCCCCCCCTTTTTTGGGCTTTTGGAATTTTGGGGGGTGCGACCCCGCACCCCCCGCACCCCCCCCCTCCGTCGTGCCTGCATCTCAATGGCAAGCGCTGTTCTGTGTATTTAAATTCACCAAGGAGGGGAGTTTGATTAAAAAAGGTTAATTTTTTTTTCTCTATTCTCATTTCGCTCTCTTTTTTTATGTTCTGCTTTGGTTCATTGACCGTATATATTAGTGTAGTCCCAAGTGTGCTTTTTATCTAGTTAAAGGCTTGCCATGATTAACAGGAAATGGTTAAAGATTTACAAGTTTTCCTCTTTTTATTCAGTGTCATTCCAAAGATAATCACCACCATATTTTTATTATTTTGAATGATTCAATCTAATCATGATGCACAGTTTGTGAGGAAAGCGTCGTCTTAAGTTTTAATAAATGCACTGCTTGATCAAACTGAATAGTTTTTTAAATTATTACTTGTGTTCACAAATAATACGCACAACCCCCTACACTATGTATCTGAGGAGCAATTTGTTTTACAGGAGGGAAACAATTATGATAATCTGATTATATTCCCCTGCTGCAGCGAAAGGCATAGACCGGCTTTCCATATGAAAAACTCAATACCACTGTTGTGGAAGATTTGGGTATCCTCCCATAGAAGCCTATGGGTACTATCACAACCCACACCCCTGTGGAAGTCTCTGATTAAATCTTACACAAGGGAATATAGAAATCTGGGTAGGAGTAGCAGCCCTCAAGATTTCTTGTGGTTTACCAGTCATAGCATTTACACAGGGTTCTGGAGTTGTTCAGTCATAATCCTACAATGCGTAATGATTATGGAATGTTAATGCTTACCGTGGGGATGGCTGCATGCAGAGGAGTGTTAATCTCAATTTAATCCAAACTTGGTATTGTGTTTTCTAATTGATGAGGTTTCAGGTACAGCATAGTTTTTATAAACCAACCTTGTTGACTTCTGCATGAATTTTTCCGTTTAAGGTCACTGCTAAACTGGGGATGTCCCCATGTGGGAATGTGTCCCCACTTCTAACCCTTGGGGTAAAATTTCAGAAATGAGGCTAAAATCTCTTTATACCATCTAGACTAAATTTTATTCCAAATTCTGAACCAAAAAATATTTTTAGCTCTATCCATTCAGAATCAAAATAATTCATAGCATATGATTTAAAAAAATGAACTAGGTAATGCCTTAATCGCTGTCATAATTTCTGAATCAAAAAATGGCACTCACACATCTATTGAATTGATAATAATAATCATAATAATAAATTAGTTCTTATAAGGCGCAAAATCCTTCCGAAGAACTCAGAGCGCACAGTAACAGCAAACCAACACACACAAACACCATTACATTTGTGAATCAGGAAAAGCTTGAGGAAGAGATGAGTGTTTTTATCAACTTTTTTCTTGAATTGAGAGAGCGTGGGGATATTGGCGAAGGGTGTTGAGTGCATTCCAAACACCCGGGGCGCAAAACCGAAACGAGCGTTCACCGCTTTCCTAAGGCTAACCCGAGGACTTTAGCCGTTTTTTTTTCGGTGGAAGGATCTAAGAACGCAGGAAGGTTGATAGATACAACAAAACGGTCGACAGGTACACTGGCAGAGTACTTTCAAAATGACGGAATGCCAAAACAGCCAATTTATATTGGATGCCCGGAATTCAACGGGCAGCCAGTGAAGCCTGATGAGAATGGGAGTAATATGCTCATGCTTCTTCTTTCTAACAATCGACAAGCGGCACAGTTTTGAACTTTTGGAAGGCGGCTGAGTTGATCAGCAGTGATACCAGTCAAGACTGAGTTGCAAAGTCCAGCCCGCGAATGATCAACAGAATTCACGAGGTAATTGGATTTTGTTGTCAAACATTCATTACACACTTCTTGGTTTAACCGCGTGTGTAACCAGATTTTTTTCAGATTACTAACGACTAATATAACAGAAAATATTGTCCGACTTTTGCTAAATTTGTATATGCCCTAACCATATTGAACTCCTCATTGCAATTCAAATCAACATCTGATTTAACTAATCCTGTACCTTAAATTTTGCAGTCATATTCACCTCCTGACTTAAGTGGGACTATACTTGACACATTGTGGCATATACTTTGCAGTAAACGGTGACAGCTGCTTTTGAAAAACCTCAACAAGATTTCCCCCCCCCTGACCAAATAACTAAGCATCCTGCAAATGTACCCCACTCTAACAAAGTGACAGCTGAATTGACAGTGGTAGAAATACACTTTATAATTAACAGACTTCAAAGTTTTATACAAAACGCCACAGGGGACACGCGTTTATATTATTATGCGTTTATTTCCATTTCCGTTGGTTGGCAAACACTTCAATGCGACACTTTGAAGTGTGCAATTGCTTGTTATTGATGGACGCATGTCAATTAACATTGTACGCACATTAGTACTAATTACAATAACCTCTAAGTTGTAGGATTTGTAATGTAACACACTTCACTTGCAACTATCCCTTGATCATTTGAGTCAAAATTTGTTTATAAAATGTTCACTTCTTCTCAATGTCAAGAAACTTTGTTTTTCAAAATGAGTGGATCATTTTATGGAAAAGTGTTTTTGAAAGTGGATTTCAGTGGTGTTTTCTGTTACAGAAGTTTCTGGACACCTAGATCGTGTAAGAGATAGTTTCAGGATATGGTTTGTATTTTGTTAATGGAATACAGAATGCTTTAT
This sequence comes from Ophioderma brevispina, assembly GCA_023653785.1. Classification (NCBI taxonomy): domain Eukaryota; kingdom Metazoa; phylum Echinodermata; class Ophiuroidea; order Amphilepidida; family Ophiodermatidae; genus Ophioderma; species Ophioderma brevispina. The sequence goes on from JAMKCH010026450.1 coordinate 6,090, forward strand.
ATTCTCATATCATTAATATAAATGATTATTTTAAACTTGATATTTTTCTGCTATCTTCAGTAGATAGCTAATATGTAATATGTGTTTTTGGATGCAACACAATTGACCAGATATTACAAATCTATGAATACTGATGTTAAGTGCCTTGTATTCTGAAAGGGAGTTTAACTTTAGACTGGGTTTAAACAGGGTTAGTCCTAACCAGTGACCTTTTTTCCTTCCAAACTACTATTTGATAGATAAATGTAACGGGTGAGAAATTCCTCATGGATGGGGTCCATGAGGAATTTTCTCACCTTATTTTTGGAGCATGTGGGAAAGAAAAAGTTCCACTCATGTAGGACTAACCTGGTTTAAACTCAGTCTAAAGCTCCCTTTCAGAATCCCACCTTAAGACTTCAATTCAAGCTACCAGGAAAAAAAAAACACCCCTTTTTTTTTGGGTGTTTAAAAAAACAAAAAAACCGAAAAAGGAAAAAAATGGCAGATTTTGCTTCAAATTTTCTTGAAAACAAATGGAATTCATTCATAATTTTTGTGACATTCCCAGTTGAGCTCACAGGTAATATGATTGGGACTCCTAGTATCATAAAATAGGGGCAGCATCCTGATAGAGCCTCATAATCTGGAATAAGCTTATGCAACTACTTGTGATACTCAATGTCATTAGGAAATAGCTGCCTTGTGGCTTTATTACTGTATTATGGGGCTATTAGGATATCCCAAAAAATAGCACGTTGTGTATTTTTGCCTTTCAAAACAAGCTTTTCACATAGTTCACATAGTGATCTATTTTACGAACATTGAAAAACAACGGTGTAATATGCGGCGTATTTTGCAATATACATTATTTGTGGATTTCACATACAGATATAACTTTATAGCCTAATTAAGAAATATATTGTAGTTTTAAGATTAGATTTATGGTTTATATTGGACTTCAAAATGTTATCTTCACAACAGTAAATTTTTCGAGTTCTTATTCAAAATCCCATCTAACCCTTCCATCTCATATCTTCATGTTTTACCGGCATAATATTTTTGTCTCATTGCTCATTCTTCCGAAGGTGGGAGATCAAAGATGCAAGGGTGAGTGATATCAGAGATCCACAAGCAGATGGATATGAGGGTGAGGTATGAGATGTGAGCTGCAAAGAAATGATGTTGAGACACAAGGGTCGAATACAAGATACAGGGCGTATGCGAGATATATTAGTTATAGTTGAGTTTTGGGGTGATGCGGATTATATCTAGTCGAGGATTCCCCTGTATCAGGCGAGGTGCAGCCCGAGTCCAGATACAGAATCCGAGATTAGATATATCCCTTGTCACCTCAAACTCACCTAATAACAATTTTTCTCATAAACCCAGTTAGTACAAAATAAGTCACAAAGTAGGGCCTAAAGAACAAATTTTATACAAACAAACATACAAACACAATTTACGTAGGCCTATTGTTTTTAAAGGTGGACAAATTTTTCAGCGACAAGAATCTTTGAAAAATAAACGCCCTAAATCAATGCTTTTTCTGATCACAGACAACATTATTGATCTCTTTTTAAAGTCTTTTAGTGTATGGGTAAGTGATGTTGCTGCAATCCTTGTTGTTAAAAACTTAACTCATTCAACATTGCTAAAAAAAAAATCACCAAATTAAGAGCATAAATTCTGTCCAAAACATGAACACAAAAGTTTTTGGATAGTGGTTGTCATGTTGCATGGTCACGCATGCGCCGTTCAAACTGACATGAATACGACGGGCATACGCGCATCCGAGGGTAGATACGAGATATAATCTAGTCAGTGAATTCCGACGATTATCCAATGAAAACCTAGGGATCTAACTTGATTGTATGATAAAGTGTGATACATGAGGTAAGAAGATTCCAAATAGAGCTTCCTATATTCCTGATAAAAATAGCAAGTGCAGCCATTCGATTTGTTCCCATATGCACTACCTTGTATAAAGCATTTTCAGAAGATCAAGTAATCACTTTAACTGTCTTTTATGGTGATTTAAGCCTATCCATGGCCCCATATTTTTGCATGGTTATTATAATTCAAATCTTTCCAGGCCACAATGTGGAGCAGTGAATTTAAGAGGCTTGCAAAATATTTTCACTTTTTCACCCATACCAGAAGCTGTTTTGCCTATCTAAACAGCAAATTCAAAACCCCACATGAGTGACCAGTATTGCGCAAATCTGAACTTTAACTTTGCGAAAATCTTGTGCTAACTGTATGCTACCATTCTATGATACTCACTCCTTAAGTGCTGACAAGAAAATAAGGCTTTTCATCCTTACATGCTATCTACTGTCCAGTTGATGGTTATTCATCAGGGTTACTCATTGTTTTCCTGGATTTGGATGATCTTAAGATTGCATAAAAAGCCTTCCTCTTTATGCATAAATTTAATTCATCCTGATGAAAATTTTTAAGAATATATAATCAAGTCATTCTTGTGTATTGGTGGAGAGTACAATAACCATTGGAGTATAAATTAGCTGAATAATAAATATTAGTAAGCATTGTTGATGGCATGAAATTGTTTGGTATGAATACCCATTTATACTATAGCCAGAGCTTTGATATTAGTAGTGTTTTTTTCCCTCACGTGCTGATGATTTGTCCTTATGTCCCCGAATACTTATTGCTTCTACTGAAGATAGCGAATGAACTCGCATTTGAACTCCTTCATCTCACATATATATGCTGATAAATTATGGACTATTTCAATAATGCATGTATAAATCGATACATATGAGGCTTATTTAATCTGGCAGTTCTGCAGTAACTATTGGAACTTTATATTTGACATGTGAGTGAAACCTTAGATTTCTGACCAACAATAAGGCAACCTGGCTTCAATAGAAGTGATAAGGCAACATGGCTTCAATTGAAATAATAAGACAACATACATGGCTTCAATGAAAATAACACACCTTGTCTTCAATTGAAGACAACATCTTTTCAATAGAAGTCATAAAACACCATGGCTTTTTTAAAAATAAAACAACATGGCTTCAATAGACAGACAACATGGCTGCAATAGAAATTAGACAAAATGGCTTCTTCAGTAGAAATAAGACAACATGCATTCTTCAATGGAAATGATAAGTCAACATAACATCTTTAGTAGATGTATGCACAAGAAAAAACGTGAGGTTGTAACACAATGGTCAGTGACTTAAGGTGTGATTTTTAATGACTACACCATCTTATCAGCTGACCACAGACTTACCACAAAGGTAGAGGGAAATAGCTCTTGTATAAAATGGTGCACAGACAGAATTATTTTATGCTCTAGGTTGTAACACAGTGGTCAGTGACATAGAGTGCAGCTACTGATTAGAGTAGGCCATCAGCTAGCTCTACACTAGCTTACACTTGTCAGAAGAGGCAAGGAGAGTTAGGGGGGCCAGAGTAACAATTTATTACTTCTTTGTTCGGGTTTCAAGTGTGGGGGTGACGTCAATGCCGGACTTTGCCTTCGCTCTAGCGTTTGGATTGCGCCGCCTTTGTTCGCGTGCGTAAATGCTGCAATTCCAAGGTCAACGCGTGCGTTTCTCGAGTGCAAAACCTAACACGCGCAGTGACGTCACCCTCAAACTTGAGATCGAACAGAGTATAGAGTGCAAGTTGTAGGCTTGTCTGAAAAGGTGGAGGCAAAGTATCCCTTGAAATTAAATCCACCCGAAGGAGTCAAAATATTTGAAATTTGTAGAAATAGTTTAAAATTGAACAATAAGTTTGGTAGAAATTGAGTAAGTTAACTTTTCCAACTGAAAAAATGACAGAAAGTTTGAAAACACCAGTATTCGTAGATATGAATCTCCATTCAATAACATGTTGTAGTAAGTATCCGTACGGACAGTAATGACTAAAATATCATATTTTGTCCTTATTAGGCTGCTTTTGAGCTTACCATATTAGGCTGCTTTTGAAGTTACCATTTGTAAGTTGTAGGGTATGTTAGGATACCTATACTTGTTAGAAATATGCAAAAATCTGATTTTTGATGATTGTTTTTTCATTTTTTGATTTTGCAAATCACTGATAGTGCCTTTAAGCTAACCAGGAGTGAATGGGAATAAAATGCTATAGACTAGTAATAACACAATAGTTAGTGACTTATGATGCACAATTTTTATAGACTGGACACAAGGAATGGTGGGAACTTCCTGTTGCATAAGACTTAATTAAAAGGGGAAGAATTGTCGTCCTCAATGATAGGAATACACAAAAATGTGGCAATTTAAGCAAAGTATATGCATTATCCTAAATGGACAAATGCTTTCCGACTGACTGACTGACTGACTGACCATCCCTTTCAAATGATAACACAAAAATCACGGAAACTTGCATATGTTCCTTTTCTGTGATGTGTGTATTTTGGTGTGCATGCATGAATGCATAGTTTGTCCTCCTTTAAAGCAATATTAGCACATTTTTTTGAAGAGCGTCCCCAATTTTTCAAAAATTTGGAGATTTTTACACGGTTGCATTGGTAACTGGCTAGTAAACTATACCTGTGAATGGTTAAGCTTGAAAATGTCTATGTGTCACAAACGAAGGAATTTTGTACTAGAATAATTATTATCGGGGATAATTCAACAGCTGCTGGAAACGGCCTTCCAATGTGAAATAGCCGGGAAATAGCGCCATGTACGTGTCTGCACTCATCCATTAGATGTTTTAATATTTCAGGCAAGTCAAGTTAGAGGTTATTTTCTCGAGGTGGCACTATTTCATCATGGACGGACATAAACGTAGCATTTCCAGCTCTGCCGTCTGGGATCCCAATTCTAATTACAAAATCGCTTATTTGTGATAAATACGCATTTTTTAGCATTCTCGTTCGCAGGTATAGTTTCCTAGACAATTACCAACGTAACTGTGCAAAAATATCAAATTTTTAAAATTGGGGGCGCTCTTCAAAAAATGTGCCAATATTGCTTTAAATGGATATTTATTCTAGAAACACCTACCAGAGGGATTTTCCATTGATTGTGGGCTAAACTTTAGGGATATTTCATAATTTCAGTTCCAAAGATCCTACTTTGAGAGACAAAAACAGTTCACAAGCCCTCAAGTTTGGAATCGGGGCCGCACATCCTTTTGAAAAAAAAAAGAAAAGTTGAGCGGCCCTCTCGGGAGGAATTTACTGAAAAGCTAATACAGAGTGTGCTTTAACAAACAATTAAATTATTCAGCACTGACATTTGAAAGAGAAATGGGCTTTGTTTTTATTAACTATCAATTTTAAAAGGTTCTCATTATGATTCGAGATGGCCATTTGTGTTATAACAAAAGGCCTGACAAAGCACAGAATTGTGAAGACCTGCAGTGCCTCTTCTTGCACGGGGCTCATCATGTGCTTTCACTTGCAGATAGTCTGATTCTGTGTTAATTGCTTAGGGTGGTTTTCGTTTTGGCAGGGGCATGAGGAATTGGGTCTACAATTACCCACACAATTACTTGCCATGTGTGGAGTGATGGCGAAAAATCTGTTCTGCGCTTGCTTGGTGGGGCTTGTCATGAATTCCATCCTAAGATAGGTTTGTATATTGTGCGTACCTGTATATTACACTCAACGCACAATTTCAATTCATTCATCAATGTTTTACCGACATGTGATGGTGGCAGCGTCCTTGGACGGCCCGTGGTTATCATAATAATCAAATCTCTTTCTTTCACTGTAGAGGATGTTTGTGAGGTTGATTTCCATGTGTGCTATTATCATTCTATTTATGTGTCTTCATATTGTGTTGATTTGTTTGTGGCTTATCTATTTTTAAGTTCAAACGTACATAGCTTTTCGGTGATAATTAACAAAAGGTATACAGTTAGGACTTTAATTTTAGGAAGTACCAAAAATGCTACAAAGGAGATCAAAATCATATTCAAACTATTTTCTTCACTAATCACATGTTATACATGTTTTTAGTTTTTATTTATAAATGGCATAAATTAGCCTTTGCAAAATAAAACAAATGCACTGTTTGCATATACAACTTTTTTTTGCAGGATTATTTTTTTGTAGTTTTAACACTAGTACACACCAATTTTTGTGGTAGTTTTTGAATTTGCAGTTTCAATATGTCACCATATGGATCTCAATATTTTTGTGGGCTTTAATACCTTGGGGCCACAGACGACTTTTGTCACTCACATTCAGAGATAATTTTTTTTTTTCAAAATTGAGTTTTCATGACCATATTCAGAATCAGCATGAAAAATGCATTCAAATGAGTCCAAACAAGCCTAGTCTTAGGTCAGCGGTTTTTGAGATGGCTTCCCAAATGACCACAGGTAATTTGGGAAGCCATCTCAAAAAACACTGACTTGTGTGTTAACCTATGAAGCATCTACCAGGGTTGATTTGCTCTCCACTTGTTGCTTGTGAAAAGCTCAAAAATAAAGACCCTGCAAAAATAATCCGCCACGTATTACACAAACATGCACCAGACTATTGATGTTTCAATCCAGGGTTTCAATGGAAGCATGAATTATTTAAAAAGCCAATAACAATATGAATTCAGCAGCAGTCAGTCAGGTGTGTTCAGAATTGACTATTCATTGCAGGCACATCTTGCTCTCGGTCAGGCTAGCTTTTTATAGAGACTTTAGAATGAATGAAGTGTCCTGTCTGTCTGTCTGTCTGTCCCTCTGGGTGTCCTGTCCGTCTCTGTAAGGGTTTCTTTCTCTTTATGGTGTTCATGAACATGGTTTGAATGATCTATATGTGGGGAGGTATAGGGTGCACAGTGGTCCAGTGGATCAAGCACTCAGCCCGCACGCCAAAGTTTGTGGTTCACCTTGCTGGGGCCAATGGTGTTTTTCACCCTTGTAGTAAGGTGCTTTGCCCCTCAATTACTCCTCTCTACCCCGCTGTATAATGGGTACCCCGGCATTATCCAGTGCTGGGAAGGTAACAGACTAGCTGTAGATGAGGTGTGGCGCTCCCACTACAGCAACATTATATGGGTGGAGTCTGCCCACTCGCTTCGAAGAGGAGATTGGCACTCTGTTCCTGTTTACACAGGTCCGTCCCCTTGACCTTTACCACCTATAGGGTGCATAGAATTTGAGATCATTACTCGTCTAGGGTCATTTTGAGGTCAGTGGTCATTTAACGTCAGTGGTCATATATACATTTGAGGTCCCTGTATAAAAATATCAAAGTGGGTTTCCCCTGCTGCTCAGAATGATCCTTTGGCAGTGGGTTATCTTGGGTGTTCAGGAATATGAGACCGGATGTTGTCTTAGTATATTTTGCTTGTTGAAAATTGTTTGAGTTGCTTCTTCTTCGCTTAAATGGATGAGTAGACAGCCCTATATCAGAAGTAACTCACTAATTATTATTTTGGATCAGAACTAACTTAATCCAGAAACCAAAAATTTGAGTGCAATTTTTTTTAAATCCTTAAGGGGATGGCCCATTTAAGTATATGAAGTTTTCATCATCTTGATAGATTGTGCCTTCACTCCAAAACCCCAGCTGTAAAGTTTCACGGCCGATATTTCAATCCATTTTGATGCGAGAGCTAAAAACGTGATTTGGAAGCCCATAGAGTTACTCTGTGTAAAATAACATTGGTCGAAGAACCAAAATGGGCACATTTTTCTCCGCTCCATTAACTTCCACCATACCTCCTTTGGCTCTAAGATTTCACAGGGTAATGAGAAAAATAGTGCTTTCCTTTCTTCTGATACCAAAATGTTGACCACTTCCGGTAAAATCCGGAGCTTCTGGGACATGCTATTAGCGATTGGGCCTTGGACCTTTAATTTTTAAAAAATTTTTTGTATAAAATCTATGCTACTCTCTGTAAGAGATCAGTTAGAAACCTTGAAAAAAATGGGGGCAAGCAGTGGTTTCCTATAATTACACTAAGAGGTATTTGTGGTTTCATTCTTTTAACACAGTCCTGTATTTAGTTGCACACTATATATTCAACTGAGCATCAATGACAATTGCTTCCTAATATGCTGTCCACCGGATCTAGACTCTCAACCTAACACTTGTTTAGATTGTATTAACCTCCTAGATATTTAGGACACGGGATGTTGAGAAAGTACCCCCACGTTCTTTTTCCTAACTCAGAACAGTGTATAGCTGGAGCATAATTTTTAGATACTTCCGCATGACTATCACAGTTTACCAATACTTGTCTATGATGTTTCTTAATGGAGGACTTGAAGATTTAGGCTAGGTGATATATTAAGCCTCCTGTGGTGAGCACATGGTAGCTCATAGTGTGACAGTCATATACCCACTACCCAATGGTTCAAAAACATTTTGTGGAGTTTTTACATTTGTGCTCCATCAGTTGCTTGCAAAAAGCATGAAAATACGCATAAGTAACTCGCTAATTATTATTTTGGATCAGAACTAACTTAATCCAGAAAACAAAAACTTGAAGTGCATTTTTAAATTTTTTGTATAATATCCATATGCTACTCTCCAAGAGATCAGATAGAAACTTTAAAAAAAATGGGCAAACAGTGTTTCTATAATTTCACTTAAGAGGTCATTTTGCTTTCATTCTTTTGAAAATGTCAAAATTACTGGGGGGCTGAAGGCTGAAACTTGTCCAAAATGGGCTGATTTTACAAGATTTTGCAGAATTACCGGGAGGCGCACGCCCCCTCCACCCCCTCCCTGGATCCGCGCCTGGTACCTGTACTTAGTTGCACGCTATATATTCTCTGAGCATCAATGATAATTGCTTCCTAATATGCTGTCCACGGATCTAGACTCTCAACCTAACACTTGTTTAGATTGTATTAACCTCCTACATATTCACGGACACGGGATGTTGAGAAAGAACCCAAGTGCTTTTCCTGTACTCAGAACAGTGTATAGCAAGAGCATGCATAATTTTTAGATACTTCAGTCTATCAATACTTGTCTATGATGTTTCTCATGAGGACTTGGAAGATTTAGGGTAGGTGATATAATTAAGCCTCTCTGTGGTGAGCACATGGTGTGGCATAGCTGTTTGACCTTATGCAAATTGCCTCAAAACCTATGTCAAAGCTAAAGACTGGTACAGAGTCTAGTAGTATGAGTGTAAGTTTGGATTGGGTAGAAATTTGAAAGTGATTGTATCAGATATGTTTTATATCTTTGTAGTTTTAGATTCAATTTAATCAAAGTCACACCCATTCATAATTAAGACGAATCGAAGCAAACATGTACAACATAAGCATTAGCCAGATGGTGTTTTGAATCCATCCCACAATGCATTGTAATGTACCTATACTCTACCACATTAAGTACATGTCAGTACTAAGGGATTAAAAAGTGTTCAAGAAGTTTGAGAACCATAAGACATTTCATGATCATGCAAAAATATTCCCTAAGTACTAGCACCTTGTGGGTTAAAATGAGTGTGTACATCAGGGTTTTATGTGTTAAGAATGGGATTTTTGTGGGATCACATGACCTTATTGAAGTGAAATTTCCCCAAACTGGTGCATTGTGATAAGGACTCAATACACTCTCTGAGCATTAGCCATGTTTAATTAAAAATATAAAAATACCAAGTGGCACCACAAGATCTGAGATGGGTGGTCCACCCCCCCCCCAAAAAAAAAAAAGTTTGGGAAAATAAAATTGTTAACCATTACTGAAATAGAAAGAAATGACAATCTTTACCATTTTGACAGTAACAGAACTAATTAACGAAAGAGGAATGATAGCATTTTCAATTGTTAGGTCATTAGCTACTATCCCATTAAATTAAAATTGAGATCTAATATCACTGTAGTGAGAGCCGGTCCTCCATTCTATTCAGACAAAAATTAAAATTCTGTCCTCCAATGGTTTCTTGTCTGTCAGTCTCAGTGCCAATGGGAGCACATCCAATATGCATGACATCTGGACATCTAAATCAGTCAACCTATCCCAACTTCAGTGCAATTAGACTAAATTTACAGTGCTTACTTTTTCAGGTAATAAGCAAAACAGTTGAATAATTCTTTTCTTATTGTCATATGCAAAGGTGTTTTTTGTTATAATTTTATGATTTAATAACCAAAGCTGTAATATAATTTAGGAACTTGTTAACAGTCTTAAGGTATAGTATCCTTTGTTTGGAAAACAATTGAAGGGGGTTGGCTGGCTTAGATGTTAGGGTATATCTGCATTGCCATGACATAGCTGCTTTTGTGGAAAACTTCAGTCATAAATTTAGAGCTCTAAAGTTATTGATACAGCTTTTTGTGTCGTCTGCAAGAGTTGCAGAAGGCACATAGGGATTACTCTCGTCGTATGTCTGTGTGTCTGTGTATCTGTGTGTGTGTGTCTGTGGTCAAAATGTTAAGCCTTAATATATTGCATGCTGTATGAGTTCCGTAAGGGCTATGATGATGTAACTTGGTGGAAAGGAGGGGCTGGGTGGGGTGACATGATGGTGATCTCATGTGACCTTGGTGACCTCATGTGATCTTTGGCCCCATTCACAAACTGCAACACTCACTTGTTTTTATCCCCCTGGCTTGAAAAGCAGAAGGGGGATTATGCTATCAGTCAAGGCGTCGGCGTCTGCGTCGGCGGCGTCCAACACAATCTTGTGAACGCGATAACATGAGACCCATAAGGGTTATGGTGATGTGACTTGGTGGGTGGGTTCGGACTGCCATGCCCTTCATCTGATTAGATTATGGGCGTGGCATATGCTAATTAGGTACTTTTTTTTTTTTTTTTTTTTACCGCGACGTGTATTTTTTAATTATAAGTTATTTGGTGTTAATGGATGCAATTAAAAACATATCTACTACACATTTCACTATTGATCACTTGAAGAACTCTTCAGATACTGTTTTTTTTTCAGCACCCTTTTAAGCAATAATCCCCTGCCTTTTGCATATTAGGTACTCCCCTCATATTCAATCCTGGTGGTTTTTAGTATGACCCTTTAAGAGCCAGCACACATAATTTGCCATCACACGTGATGGCCAGTACGCAATAATACGGCAGCTGGTCTGGCCTACAATGCACAGCATCCAATGCGATTACCCACGTTGCCATACCACCAGCACACCTGAATGACGTCGGCAATCATGTAATAATGCTCCGTACTCGCTAGCTAGCTAGCTCAGGTCTGACTAGCTAGGCCGGGAAGGATTCGTCTCCCAGCAAATCGCAATTCCTGGCGGAGTGGATGTGTAAGCATGGGCAGTTTGCCTATCAACCCGAGTTGAGCCCAGAGGATTCTGGGGTTAATAACCCGGCTATCACCGCTGCTGCTGCATATAACAAGATCATGTACTGTTTCTGTCATTATGCAATTAAATGTAGCGTACAGGATAACATGAAAAGTTCAGTGCTTTTTTTGTGTTTTTTGATTTGTGTGACAAATGGGATGCTTCTAAACAGATCAATTTTGACTCCAAAATGAGGTATCTATTATTGAACTTTTTCGACCTTCAAATTCATTTACTTGATTTCTACTTGTTTACAGATAGCGCAAAAATGACATTTTGAACCAAATATGAAATTCCTTCAATTTGCTCTCAAATGATAGTCTCGGACCTTGAAAGAACACAGATATTTTTACCCATAAACATAACATATCACAAAACAGATATGAGCCTTAATAAGAGGCCAAAGACATCCAGTAATTTGCAGGCCTAATTTTGAGTTGTACCTTTATCAACAAATTTGTCTACAACATGACTATCACAGACTTGTAATATTGCTATTGAAGACTACCAATGTATCAGACTAAGTCAAACATGGTTGATTGCTGTGGGAATCGAACTTCCGAGTGATTTTATTATAAAAATCTTGTACACTGTTTACCGCTAAGGGTGCTGATTTCGGCTTAATAATTTCAGATAAGGACTAATGTATACAAAAAAAGCTTTACAACCATGCAAATATATCATTTTAAAAATCTTGAGGGTGCACTATTTTCAAAATGTGCCAGTGTGTGTTCTTTAATAAAAAAAAATAATGATGTTGGTTACTTTTTGCTGACATAATATTTGTGAATTCATCCTCCACATACAACTGCCATTCTGTTATAAAATCAATTCTGATATGGATAAATTAACAATAATTATGTGTTTTTACGATCATTATCAAGAATATTAATTATTGATATTTCAATACTGATAATCAATGAGCCCAATGCTGTTTCATGCCAGTCTGAAGAAATTTATATTGTGCATACAGCACACCAATTATTATTGTCAGGAGCTCCAGGTACGTCATGAATGAACCTTGAATGTGTGAATGTGTGTGTTTTCTATTTCAGTTAGATGTGTTTGAGACATTGTCTGGGAGATAAAAAAATCTTAAAGTTAATTCATACAAGAAATTGCAACTTGTATGAAATAAATGGATTTACACGAGGAGATTTTCTGGTTCTCGTAATTCAAGACATCTGATTTCATTTAAAGGCACTATCAAGAAAATAGAGAAATATCATCAATTCAGATTTGTGCACGTTTAACCAAGTATATATAACACGCCCTGCATTTTATAAGAACAAAGCCACCTAATAAGGACAAATAGTGATATTTTGACATTCTCTCCATACTGACACTTTACTAACAACACGTAATTGAATGGAGATTGATATCTTTGAACACAGGTTTTCCCTCCTTTTTTACAATTTCAGTTGGAAAATAAATAACTTATGAGAATTCTACAAACTTATTTTTCACTTTAAGCTATTCCTTGCAAATTTCAGCCCTTGGCCCCACATTATTATTAAAGAGTCCTTTGCACGTTAAAGATCTTTCTACCACATGTGTGTGCAAATGCAGTTAGTCCACTGGTAGCTTCATATTTTCAACTTCCTTCTTTCCGTCTTAACAGGTGCAATCAGAGATTTCACCTAAACAGGTGTGCCTAAAAATGTTAAAATCTAATTTTTTGCACATTGTGAAGCTTTCCTTCTATCAATATATCCCCATGTGATATTAAAGGATAACTGAGAATCATTTCTTTTGGTTCAAGAAAATGTGAAGTTCTAATTTACTATAGGAGCAAATACTAAATCAGCCTATGCTTTCTTTTGAATAAAGGAAATTAAAATTGCCCTTTGTTTTCACTTTCAGGCATTTTCTGTAGCTAAATACAAGGAAGAAATCTATTGGGTCTTATCTAATATGAACTCACTACATATGACACAATATATAGATGTCCCAAAATCGTTCTTTGTACCGTTAAATACCGAGCACCTGATGAGAAGGCAGTGGGCACCATTTTGTCAGTCTAGCTACATGTACGTCATGAAGAACCTTGAAATGTGTGAATGTGTGTGTTTCTTATTTCAAGTTAGATTGTATTTGAGACTATTGTCTGGGAGATAAAAACGGATGTAAAGTTAATTCATACAAGAAATTGCAACTTGTATGAAGTAATGATTTACAGAGGAGATTTTTCTGGTTCTCGCATTCTAGACATTGTGATTTCATTTAAAGGCAATTTCAGTGATTTGCTAAATCAGAAAATCAAAGAAAATCATCAATCATATTTTTGCACGTCTGTAACAACTATAGGTATCATAACACATCCTGCCAGTTATAAGACCAAAAGCAATCTAATAAGGACAAAATAGGATATATTAGACATTACTGAAACCATACAGACACTTACTACAACACGTAATTGAATGGAGATTCATATCTTTGAACACAGCTGTTTTCCTCCTTTTTTGACAAGTTTTCAGTTGGAAAAATAACTTATGAGAATTCTACAAACTTATCCTTCACTTTTAAAGGGATTAGCAGCGATATTGCGAGAGAATCGAAAAATGTGGAAATGCATTTGTTTTAACTTATAAATCAGGGATAAGTGTGTACAATTCCATATAACTGCTTTGATGTAGAAACAAACCCCCAAATAGTGGAAAAAATGAAGTATTTGAGGAAATTTGTCATACCGTCTCCCGCAAATAGACATACAGCGATGACATCTCAAAATCTACAATAAACAGCTGATTGTGGTTTACACTAGCACATAATAAACAAAGCCAATAATGTTTGTGCTTGAGGTCAAACTGTATTGATCATGGTGCATAAAATCACGCTTAAAATCTGGGATATTCACCGAGAAAGGCATTTTTGATCTCAAGTCGGAATTTTGAAATTAAAGAATCGGATAAAAAGTACTGCCTCGTCTTTAATACACAGATTTCAAGCCAACCACTTGCAGGTTATGTTTGCATATCCATGCCAGTAACAAAAATACAAAAATATGAATTTTGATGATTTTTTTGATGTTTCGGCTTAGCAAATCGCTGCTAATCCCTTTAAGCTATTCCTGTGAATTTCAAATATTTTGACTCTTTTGGGTGGATCACTGTAAGTGTCTTTAACAAGAAAGTGGCAAAGTGTCTCACATTTATCAGGACTGTATAGGGCTGTCTATGCTGACGTCACAGGGAAGTTATAGGGCGGTCATTTTGCGGTGGGGATTGCCATAGGTCACCGTGTAAATTGGCGTAAAATGCGCCATATTTTTACCTGAACGATAGCAGGAGACTGTAATGGTAGCCGCTACTTAGCAAATAACATGCACATTTTAGAATGCCCTTGTGTGCTAGAAACAATCCAAAGAAATGGTCATAAAAGGTGCCAAATGGCCTCGAATCGTAGTTTGTTCAGGAGTGACGCATAGACATCACATTTGTTTTCACCTCTGATGAACCAAGATTCAGAGTTATTAGAAAGTACGCGCCGTATTGTATGTCGCGAAGTGATACTGTGAAACGAGGGCCGATGATAAAGGCTAAGCACCGGCAAGTGACCCGGATGAGTAGACAGTCCTTAGGAATGGGGATTTGTTTGCGTACATAACCAATACCTTCTGAACAAGGTTTACCCATCAGGCAAAAGACAACCCTATGCAAGAAGTTAAAAAAATGTGGATAATTTTAAGCCCTTGACGCCAAAGATATTCCTTAAGTTAAAGATCTTCCCCCACCACATGTGTGCAAATGCAGCAAAAACTACAGTTAGTCCACTGGTAGCTCCACGTTTTCAACTTCCTTCTCCAGTCTCAAAGGTGCAATCAGAGATTTCATATAACAGGTGTCCTTAAAAAATTCTAATTTTTGCATTAATGTAAAGTTTTCTATCAAAAATATCCCCATGTTGATATTTAAGGATTAAGCTGAGAATAATTTCTTTGGTACAAGAAATGTGAAATTTCTAATTTACTATAGAAGCAAATACTAAATTCAGCCTATGATTTCTATTGAAGTTAAAATCACCCTTTGTTTTCACTTTCAAAACATTTCTGTAGCCAAATAGAAGGTAAGAAATTTATTTGGGGTCTTATCTATATGAAATCACTACATATGACACAATGTATGGATGTCCCAAAATCTTTCTTTGCACCTTTAAATACCGAGCACCTGACGAGAAGGCAGTAGGCACCATTTTGTCAGTCTTAACCTGACTGCCACAAGGATCAAAAATCTTGGGTGGACTACTCTTGCATGACATCTAAAAAAATGCTTTTAGTTTTAAAATGTCTGAAAATGCACTAGTTACATAAAAAGAAAGTAATGTATTTTCATGATAGACATTGTAGACTGGTATGTTTTTTCAAATTAAAGGCATTTGGACAGCAAATTTGAGGCAATTTACTCCGCACTCATCAATTTTGTCTTTTGGCCCACTGTGAGCCATACCAACTATAGGGCATTTCATGCTGGGCATTTTGATATGTACTCTGTGTTTAGTGATTTATAAATAAACAATTTTCTGGTCACCATATGTTGAAAATTTGGTCATTTGTTGATTTTAGCCTGTAATTCAGCATAATATTGTTGTACTTCCTCTGAGAGTTTTAAATCTGAAAGAAACTTGCTCAAAGTTGTAAGTTTTTCATAGACTATGAGTGCATGTGTTAGTAGTGTTTAACCTGATGAATGATGAGTCAGATTTAACCCCTTCAAATGCAGAGGGGTAAAATGCCAGATGTAAATGCCAACTCTTCACAGCCATGTATTCAACAGGGTCTGTCACGCTATACTGGCATATTGAATTGGGTACAATAATGCCAAGATAGTACTAACCCCTTCAGAATATTGCCTGGTTGGCTCGTCCCACATGCCCTCATATCAACACAGCCTCTCAGCTCCACTCATCCTTTATTTGATTTAAAACCGTAAAATTTGGCACAAAATGATTTTGACTCAATTACACCCATTCGCTGAAGGAGGTTCTTGAGACAGGGAAAATATTGACTCGAGAGGGTGACGATACGTCTGTGTAATTGGAAGTTGCCCTCCTAGGCGTCAACTCTGCCTACAGCTACATTGAAATGCTTGTCAGGCATAGAATGTAGTGTCCAATGAAAGATAATTAGAAGCAGAAGAATATGACACATGTACTCTGGGGTATTAATGAAAGAACTTTGGATAAAATGCCTTATTTGGGGCCATTTATTGCATGAAAAATGAAGCCATGAATGAACTTATGCAGTAAGTCTTATCAAGTATTAATGATATGCAGGAAAAGGGTCTTGAATGTGGTTTTTCAACACTTCTCTGGTCAGTTAACAATACTGGTTTTGTTGAGTATTATTTTACATAAATCACCAACTTTGAGACATTTCAAGTGATCATTGAGGCAATATAATCACCTAGAATTGGACAAAATACCTTAAAATGATCAATATGGCAAAAAAAATGAAAATAACACTTCCCCAGGGTCCAGAATCAATATTTGGGGCCGGTGTATTATTTTATTTAAAAAGGTTATCTTTGAGACAAAAGATAAATGGTTGTCTTTGGCTAGTTTGATACAAATCAAGTGGTAAAGGAGGCATACATTTACCTAGAATTGGACAGAAGGACATGCAAAACCTGAAAAAATTGTAGGCCTTGAGACAAATAAAGGGACAAAATATCACATAAAATTAGACAAAATACCTGGAAAACACTTGCAGATTGAGAATCAAAATTCTGCAGGAACCCTGATTCACAGACCTGGACTTGCCAGACAACTTTTCTTGAAAAAGGTCTTTATATAGAGCACTGGACACCTTTTTTAATAGTAGTGATCTTGTTATTATGGGGTGTGGCTGCTGTTCTCAAGATCTAAAAATGGGTTTGACAATTTTATGGAATGAGTGATTTGCAAAATAAATAGCAGTTTCGTATTCACTTTAGCTATGGAGGGAAGCACCTACACTTCCCTCAACACTGCATCTTAGCACTTGGTGACAAAAAAGGCCAACATTTGCTCAGCAAGGCAGAAAATTGGTTCTTTCAATTTGTGTACAATTTCCTAAATGTACACCTTGCCAACAAGGCAGTTTGTAGGCAATTTGACAGGAGTAATTGAAAAGTTACCAGTCACGAGAAGTCAGTATTTCCACAGGCCGAGGGTATTTGAGATCGATAACTTGTGATGTTTAAGTGATTCCTCAGCTTCTTATTGATAATGTGTGGATTGTATGTGTATTATAGTTAAGTCATGTGAAGGCTTTGTTTGATCTAGCCAAAGAAGTGTGGCAAATTGATGCTATAGAAAACTGTAAGTGGGAATGTTGGGCTTTGGTAGTCAAATACCCTATCTTTGGCAGAGCCTCTTTTTGATGTAGGCCTCTTTGATGATTTCCAGGGCTACACCTTTATGCTAATCACCTCTTAAAGAGACAGATTTTCTGAGGGTACAAATTTCTCTAAACGTACCTTAATTGGTTGTAACACACTCTAACGAGAGCGATTCAGTTGGACATTAGTCTATTTCTTGGCTACATGATCCCGCGTTGTTAATCGGTAATGAACCTTTAGTTGCTGTGTCTGTACGCACTGTGCACTTGTTCTGGACGCGGGATGTACATGACACACAGGGGGGGGGGGGGTTTTTTTTTTTTTTTTTTTTGGGGGGGGGGGGACATGCCAACCTAATTCAAAACGGCATCAACTTCCGGGTGCTAGTCTGTTTCAAAGACTCAACGGTAGGAGGGCCCTCTTACGCATATCGGACGGTTACACACAGACTTGACTAAAGACTAGGCCTGGTCACAAATATTTAAATCTAAATGACCGTTATTATATACTATTTTGCAGCGGGGTTAATCCACTAACCCCGAAGAATTTTGAAGTCATTATTTTTTCCCTAAATTACCATGATATTACTAAGATCTTTTGAACAAAGGTTTAACACCTCTTATGTACACAAAGGCAGCATTTTATAATACCTGCCACATGTTTTGATCAAGATCTCGATCACTTGGGCACAGTAAGTGTTAAGAGATGATTTTGTAATGTCACTGGGAACGAGACTACCATAGTAAATGCACGTAGCAATTTCCCAAATTACCGTTTGGAAATCCCCAATGCCCAAATCGAGCAGATTCGTGTCCTACCCCTCCTGATGACACATATTAGGACTCAGCTGTTCATCACACTTTCGGTTGCGTGATGAGTTCAGGTGAAATTGTTATGGATGTGCAAGATTCAACAAAAGGAGAATGCTGCTAATTTAAACGTTTTGCTAAATGACACATTTGTAAACATAATGATCTTAGACCAAAAAAAAAACAACAAGTTTGATGCCAGTAGGCCGCGCGCATTTGATTTTGGATCCATTTTAACCGTTTTTTTTTTTATTTGATTTACTAAGGAAATTTGCCTCAAAGATGAAAAATTTCATTTGTGGTTTGCAACTGTTTTCCAATTTGAGCCATTAAGATAAAAGTTAAAAAAATGCATTTTGCATTTAGGTTTTGAGACTACCCACTCTAAACAAACTTTTTTTGCCTTATATTAAAGGGAGAAGTATCTTTTTTTGCTTTTTATTGTTGTAATGCATGTAAAAATGCTGCTGATCATTGTTGAAAGGGATTAAACTGTAATTCCCCTAATTTTTCCCCAGTGTCCCCCCCCCCTCCCCCCCAAAAAAAATCACTTTACCATCCATTGCCTCTCTCAGAAAAAAGAAGTCTGGCACTGCCACTGGAACCACAATGCATCATGGATGAATTCCTAAATCATGCAGGATAGAAAAGTACTAAACCAGCTTTGTATTGAATGTTGACAAACATTGTAAATTTATACAAGTAAGTCTGTATGCAGAAAACCTGGTTTTAGAAAAAAAGAGGTGAATTTATCAGGACATATCCATGTATGTTCTTTTCAATGATTGTCTTCATCTTCATTTATCCACAATGAACTGGATGTAGTTGATGTCAAAGAACATAGCACCACTATCTAGTACAGGATCGTGGGGAGTCTAATGAACATTTGTACTTGCTGCAAAGACATGAAGATTAGACAAGGTCTTGTGGCTTTCAGGGCACTGAAACCCCCACTTCATGCATAATTCATACATGAACTGAATTTGTATTTACTTTGATAACACCCCCATTACTCCTGGCCTTTATAGCATCGGCTTCACCTAAAAGGGTTGAGTTGTTTCTCCCAAATCTGTATAGTTGAGAATTTTTTAAAGTTTTTTTTTATTATAGCATTTTTCATGATAAACATCTGAACGCTGAATTAAAAAAAAATTGAGAAAGTATTTTTGCTCTGTAGGGTTTCACGAGTATCATTTATTTAGAAACAGTGAATTCAACAATCTGCAAAACTGTAAGAGCAGCCAAGACTCCCTGACTATAATTCATGCAAACACAAAACAGTTTCTACTTGGAATTATCATAACTCATAACTCACAAAATGAATATTCAGATCAGAATTTGCAGAAGTGACATATCAGATTTTCGAACATGATATTATACAATTTTGATTAATATCAGCACTAAATATGTATATGGTTCATGTGATACTTACAGTCATGGGATAATCATGTTTCAATTTGGTTCTAAATCACAGAAATATGGAAGCAATTAGTGAAGAGATGGGAGAGAGTTGGCTGACAAATGTATATTGAGTTTGTCCTTATTTGTAGAAATAGAAAGTTTTGCATTTTTATTTTTGCAGTTTCTGCAGTTAAAGGCAGACTGAGAGATTTTGAAATATAATTTTTTTATGCATTAATTGAATATAGTTATTTACATTTAAAGATAGTCACCTAAACTGCTCAATCCTGAAGTATGCGATGAATCAGAATTTTTGTTTTGATGCAGTGAATCTTTATATATTGTATAGCAGTACCATGGGATACTGTGTAAAATAAAAATTCCAGATCCGGAATTTTATTATCGGGTTGTTATTTTCAATATGAAGAACATAGATTTGGGATTAACTATTTGGCACAGTGATTAGTAATATGGACGAGCATTTTGTATATGCGAAAAACATGATTTGTTAGGTAATTGAGGGCAGTGTCCTTGGGAAATCTCCGAGTCGGCCTTTAACTTCAAAATAGTGAATTTAAAAACTCACATAGATATTTTTGACCAATAAGTCCTAAGGCTTAATATGTATTTGTTTGAATTCAACCACAAAGCTGTATAAATCACACACACACAACACACACACACGCATGCGTACACATGCACACAAAATAAAAAAATTAAAACAAAAAATAATACCACAAAAATTGTTTCAGTATAGAGTATTCATAAGAGAAAATTGTAAATGCATCAAAGGTAGCTCTACTGTTCTAGATAAGCCCCTATAGTGGTTTATCTTTTACATTAAGACAGAGGAATAGTAATCGCAATACAACCACATGTCATACTCATTTCGTATTGAGGAGTAAAAATAGAATACAAATAATTTGTTTTGTGATGGAATACAAGCTTGACCTAATAAGATCAGAGGTGACAGGTTGTTGCTGCAACGGATTGGCTAAATTGATATCATTTTTGACACATCCACACACAGCCAGCTGACTTTAGTAACAGAATCCACACACAAACTGTTCAATGGAATTATTGACGAATGAAATAGAATTATTGATTGCGTCTTTCCTTTCAAAGGTCAGGGGCTTTTCATAAAAAGAAAATTTAATTTGAGTGATACCGCCGAGGCGGATCTTTACATGCAAGAGGTGTTCATACTCGGTAATTACACTTTATTTATGTGACGTTTGCATGCCGGAAAATGACTGAAATCTTTTTAATTAAATTTGGATGTAATCATTGAAGAATGAAGCAATTTATATTATAGTTTTGTAGCAATATTTTAATTTTATGAATCAATGTGTGTGGAAAAAATTCTACTATGTGGTAATTTTCGTGCTGATGGGCCAAAATAGGTGTAAACTTTATGGTCACATCTATTTTGCTGTTTCACTCATAATTGACAATTTAATTACTATTTATAAATTGTTCTCTCAAGCTAGAAATTGTTGCATTAAAATGAGATATTTTAGTGATATTTTTGTTCAGATTTTAAGTTGTGAACACTTTGCTAAATTTTTGGTTTCAACAGCTGTACATTAAACTCCATGGATCAAAAATTATTTAGTGGGCTTTTATATTCGCCGTTCCAGAGGTAACAGCAAAAGCACAAAAATAAAAACCTCAAATTGTCCCACTCTATGGTATGCCAAATCATCAAAGCTTTAAACATGTGACTTCTTTCCAATATAATTAATGCAAAATATATTAGCCAGAAAACAATGTGACTATACAATAATATTTATGTTCAGAAAAATTGTGACTTTACAAATAAAATTTTCATATTGTCATCTGATCTGGCCCAGCACCTTCTGGAATACACCGGTGCTCCCATTCAAAAAGGACCGATGTTTGAACAAGTTCATCAACATCAACAATGGCTGCACAGCTGTACGAATGTGCCCGCTATAATGGTTGATTAAATATACTTCATGTATACCTCGTATGTATCGGCGTACGCGATTGGTCAATACGCGTCACGTGACCATGTATAAACGGACGTTTATGCATGGCTCCCGTGACGAACGCCGAAAGTGGTCAAAAATCATGCAATTTCAGGCTGAATTTGATATGTAATGATTTAATTTTGTAAGTAATAGTTAGTAAAAAAGTACGGTACACATGAATGGGGTTCATTCATAGTATTTTGGGTATGAACGTTGTTTATGCCCTCGGGCAAGCCCTCGGGCATAAACAAGCGTTCATACCCAAAATACTATGAATGAACCCCTAATTCTTACATAGCCATATTTCTATTTTATGTATTGTTTTTAGGTTGTCCGATGAAATCTGTTCCTCCCTGTTCGAATGCAAGTGGCCTATCCGCCTATGTGAAAGACACAATGATGCAGGACGAATCGTGCTAATCTGAATGGTGTTTTCTGGCATTTCTGCTAAATGCATTGAATTATAAATTAGAATTCGCCATTGTCATGATTGTATTTGTAGTTGCTGCCAAATTCCGTCAGAACAGTATGGCCTTTAAGTTTAACTCAAGCAAGGGTTAGGCCTACCTAAACAGGCCAGCAGTTTAGGTGTTAATCATTAATCTCAACTTTTTAGGTACGATTACTGATAACTGCTGGCTAACTGCTGGCCTACATGCCTAGGCCCTAGGCTAGGCTAGGCTGGCCTAGGCATGTCGTAGGCTCAGTTTGGTTACACATGCAGATGATCTCTATTTTTTGTCCATAAACTGACATTGCTCAAGATATCAAATTCAAAATTTAACATGACATCATCAGAATCAACTGAATTTTTAAATAACCTTTTTTTTTTAGGATAATGACTGAGGGCTAGGCCTCGGCCTACATAGAAAAAAGCACCAGCAGATCTTTGCACGATCTCAAGTTGGAAGTAGAAGGCTCACACGTACATTTGGACACTTCAGACAAGTTCTGCTGACTAGGCCTGTGGTTTATGAAGCTGTGTATCACGAAATGACCCTTTAAAATTATTGCCACAACTAGTCAGCCTCGTGAGTCGTGACCAGTGACATGACATCGATATGATATTGCAGAGTTTTGGAGGTTCGGTTTACTCAATAGTGTAAACATTCCTTGCATGCAATACCCCAATAGTCAATCCTGTGTTAACAACAAGATAATTATTAGGCCTATATAGTAAATTGGCTAGGCTAGGCCCGGGTAAAGCTTCGACTAGCCTGCCTTGCTATGCTACATTATATACTTTGTCGATTAGCACCAAATACGAGCGGAAATTATTCGGTTATCGTTTCGCATTCAAACAACGATACTTGAGCATTTGTACAGAATCACATGTACGCTATGCAAAATATACACACTGCGTTTTCGCACTATTATGAGGCCCCCTATTTGGTGGTATACTTCGTCCGGCCTGAACTAAGGAGTGACGTCATAGCTTTCACGCAGGCTTAAATGTGGAAATCGCAGTAAACCGCAGTTGTAATCGCGAGTGTACAAAGTCGGCGTGCGCGATACGCATGTACAATAGCTGCCCAAAAGCTATGGACGACGAAGTATAATCAAAGGCTTAGTGTAAAACGTGAAAGCGCAAGCACTAGTGAATTGGACTTTATTCCGTTAAGACTTCTAAATTCACTATTACTTGTGCTTTCGCTTCCGCTTTCTACACTAAGCCTAATCGAATAATAGTCTTATGATAGGGCCATGCCATCCCAATTACAACTCATGACACTCGTGCATTGCAGCAGCAGCAGTCAGATTACTGAGATGACAGAAAAGAGGAGTCATCAAGACCATACAACTTCAAACCCATACACTTCAAACCAACAAAATCCAACAACTCCGGTAAAAAATTAACCGGCGAATGACTACCGCTGTAAATACATGTAGCCGGGCCTAAACATTATTTGACTTCCACCAGGCCTCTGGCTGTGACAGTCTATAACATTAACAGCACTTTGCTGAGTAGAGTCAGCAAAATGCTCTTGCAGTGATCTTATGGTTTATGTCAGGTTTATGGACTTGCTATTATTTTGAGGTAAATAACAAAATGTGGATTTTCTCTAAAATGGCTCATGAACCCTGTGGGTATATTTATTTATTCAATTCAAGTTTAATATTTCGAGTTGTTATAACACAGCAAAAATGCGATTGAAATAGTTTGAAATACTATCTTTATCCCCACAATATAGTCCGGAAAATCCCTCTGGCCAATTTATGCTGTGCTTGCCTTTACGTTCGAAATAGTGATATTTACCTAAATCAAGTATGATTGCTCAATTTGATAACTGGTGTAACCACCATTCATCTCCTGCGTGAGATGGTTTCGTGACGTGCATCTTACGTATAAAGAGTTCATTGGAAAGAACGGTGAATTCTGCCGACGCGATATTTCTGGGAATTGTGGGTATTTTTTGCCCCTTTCTTGGCGAGTGCGAACCAGTGGCTGGTGCCGGTGTCTTTTACAACTCATTGAAGGAATAACACGGGTAGAACGGAACCACCCAAGTGGGGCATCTTGCTCAGCAGGCTTGACTTTATATGCATGAGTCACGTGACCATGCAACATTGCATATACCAGATATGATTTATTGAAGATTTTTCACATTAAGACCGGAAGTACTCCCTTAATGACCCCATAATGACCTTCGATCAAAATTTTTTTTTTTTTTTTTTTTTATGCTGTGCTTGCCTTTACGTTCGAAATAGTGATATTTACCTAAATCAAGTATGATTGCTCATTTTGATAACTGGTGTAACCACCATTCATCTCCTGCGTGAGATGGTTTCGTGACGTGCATCTTACGTATAAAGAGTTCATTGGAAAGAACGGTGAATTCTGCCGACACGATATTTCTGGGAATTGTGGGTATATTTTTTGCCCCTTTCTTGGCGAGTGCGAACCAGTGGCTGGTGCCGGTGTCTTTTACAACTCATCGTAGGAATAACACGGGTAGAACGGAACCACCCAAGTGGGGCATCTTGATCAGCAGGCTTGGTTCATACTTGGTATGCTTATACATTTGAGACAGGAGGTCTTATGTGGGGTAAAGAATGAGGTCAAATGTCATTCAGGGGTCATTGGATCATATCTTTTAGTTAAAATGTTGTCTAGCTTTTTAGTGCAGTGATTTCTTCTTCTTAGCATATCCACAATTCTTTGGTAATGGCTTGTGGTGGTGTCAGGATTTATTCAACTGAGTAAGCTGATCCGGGGCCATGTGTATCCATGATACTGACGCTCCTAACATGGCCGTCCATAACATGCAGTGATGGATCAACTTCAAACTTGGTATGCTTATGCATTGAAACAAGGGATCTTATGTGGGGTAACAGATGAAGAAGTCAAAGGTCATTCAGGGGTCATTAGGAGGCTCATAACCACATAATTCAAAGACCTATTTGGGACCGCTGTCCCTAAAAATGTACATTTTTTAAGCATGTAAAATTTGACACTTTGACATTTGGCAGTTGGTATATTGTCACTTGTAATGAATTTTAAGAGAACTAACACTTGTGGGAATTTGATGAATTAGTTGGCAATTAAAGAATATCCACAGAGGTGCTAATTAGAGTTGGTATCAGTTCTCAGGAATGTGAAAAGAGAAGCATCATCTGAATTCTTAGTGGCAGGTTGATGTCAACTGAAGCTAAGTTGATGTGAACCCCAGTGAAAGCCATTGCAGTCATACTAAGTGAGCAATTCCACAGCATAATGTTAACTACTACATGAACAGCACGTGTAGCCTTGTGCTGGAGAAAGTTCCTATTTGCCGTCCTAAAGTGAATACTTCATCCCATGGTTACTGGTTCATGCCTGGTTGGGACATTTTTCAGCAAGTCATTGAGTTTGTATTGTGATGGTTTTGAACATGCTTCAGAATCCAGATAGCATTATTGACCTGGCAACGATCACTTTTGACGTCACACTATGCCAGGCTTTGCCAGCGTAATGTGGCAGTCATATCTTGACCTGAAGAGCAGAAATCTGCAGTTTCTGCAGAATGTAGAATATGGTTTGTTTGAAACCATCATGAATCTTAGTCAAATATGAATTGATTTCAATAATGCTAATAATAATGCAAGTAAAATTGTCTCTTTATGTGCAAAAGCAGCAGTCGGAACAATCTGGCAGATGTTCTGCTGATAATTTTAAACCCAGACTTTGAACAACAACAATTTAAGACAAACAAATTTTTTTTTTTAGACATTTTAACCCAGTCACCCATTCCCATCTAAGGCTCAATGGTCCCTTTGCCAGGTATTTGAAACACAGAGGGAGTTAACCACCAGGCAACAACAGACTAATTGTACGCTACCTGATTTCTGCAGGTATAACATGCATAGCCAGCAGCAAGCATGTGGTGCCTGCATACACTGACATTTCCAACCCAGCCGACTGTTTATTTGTTTGTGTTTTCTGTTGAGTGAAGAGTCGCCACAATACAAAATCAAAATACAGTCAGAATTCGCCCTTTGTCTGCTGTGAGCTTGACTAATTGGCACAGGTCTTAAAGGGAACATGTCAGGCACACCCTTATAACAATAGGTATGGCAAAATGGGCAAGTGAGGCACACATTGGGGGATAATTTAGTATTAAAATTACTTGAATGTTCTATACTCCGTTTGCCTTCCTCCGTGCAGTGACGTCAGCACGATATTTGATGGTCGCACCAGTAAACCGAGCGCGCTGGCCTAAAGCGATGGCATTTTAACACGCGTGCACAAAGGCGGCAAATCCTGGCGCGTGCGTAAAAGCTGCGTCAAGGTTGTGACATCACTGCACGGAGGTAGACAAATGGACTATAGTAACGTTTTCCACAAGGTTTCACTCCTGTGAAGTCATAGTGTGATCAATTTTTCTTTGTATTTTTTTAAAGAAATCTAAAACCAAATTTATCAAGGGAAGTTAAAGGTGGGTGTTCCGATCATCTTTGGGATCCCCTGATTTACCCAGAAGTAGTATCGATTTTGATATTAGACGAAAGGCCGGATTTTTCTCATTGTCATCCTGAAATTTGAGCCCTCAAATCCATTTTATTCCCAAGATATAAAAAAAAATGCCATTTTAATGGTTAACCATCAATATTAACACAGTATTGAATAGGGCTTATTGTTTCTACCATCAAAACTGCAAGTTTGTTTCCCACAGTACTTGATGGGGAATATGTGCAAGTGCAAGGCTCTCATATAAAGTAGAGAACACAATAGACATAAATCGGAACAAACACCTTTAACATTTTGTTTGGATATTTTTCCAGTCTTGTTATAATGGGGAACAACAGCACTGTCCAAAAATTTTTGAGACAAATTTTGGCAAATTTACAGGAACCCAACTCTGTGCAGTAATACATTTTGTTAATTTGAATAATATGCATAGTAATCAAAATGGATTATTTCAAAATGAATTTACTTTATTGCATTAATAAATTTCTGTAATTTGAAGTGTCTTGCAAGATTATTTTTTTTGTGAACAGTGAAACACACGATACTGTCGTATGCTATAAACCGTAAGTAATGAGGCATCTGAATTCATCCTAAAGGTACCATAGTTTAAAAGGTCATGTTGAAATACCTGAAAGCACACATTGGTTTTTAGCCTTTAAAGTTCCACGCTGTTGGAGCAAACCACGTCATAGTATAGCATCAGTTTATTAGCCCTGGTTCAATATTAGAGCACAGAACCGATAGAAGTGCATTTACGTGTAGCACAGAGAAGCAATTTTTCCCCTTCTGATAAAACACCAGTATGGCACTCAAATCATTTAAAGGTTAAACAACACACAATTTTAAAAAGGGGTTATTATATTATTTTTTTTAAATGAGCATTGATGGAACTTGTGTCTTCAAACATTTACACTAAGGCATAAAAAAATTGTTTGTTTGGGCGTAACCCGACCGACCCTAAAAAAACCTACCGACTCAAAAGTTTTTATGCAATTAGCACAAAATAAAAAAATATTCTGCCGACCGATCCATTATTTTCATCCACAATTATTTTTTTTTTACCAACACTAAGACGAATAAATAACAAAACAAGACAACAAAGTAAAATAAAACATCTTTGCTATGTCATTGAAAAAAAGCTTTAAATAGTAGCATCTTGTATTCATTTTAGAGTAAAACATTGAGAAGATCTAAAAAAAAAAATCTGACTGACCCTGATATTTTTTCTCCGTTACGCCAAACAAACATATTTTTTTATGCCTAAGGGTTGGATTTTGGTTATGCATACACTAGATTAAAGGCACTATCAGTGATTTGCTAAATCAGAAAATCGAAAAAATTATCATAAATCAGATTTTTGCTTTTTGTAACTAGTATAGGTATCCTAACATACCCTGCAAGTGATAAGACCAAATGCAACCTAATAAATACAAAATCAAAATATTATAGTCATTACTGTCCGTACGGACACTTACTACAACACGTAATTGAATGGAAATTCATATACTTGAACACTGACATTTTTTTCAGTTGGGAAATGTACCTTATAAGAATCCTACAGCATTAATTATCCTTCACTTCTAGGCTATTCCTGCAAGTTTCAAATATTTTCACTCTTTCGGGTGGATCACTGATAGTGTCTTTAACATCTTTGATATGGTTGTCAATCTGAGTATTGCTCTTAATAAGGCTTAAAAATATGGTTGTTTGCCGTGACAGGAAAAATATTAGGGCGGTCAGAATTTTTTTTTTTTAGATGAACTTCACAATGTTCGACTCTAAAATTAGTAGAACATGCTACTATTTAGAGCTTTTTCTTAATGACATCTTATAGTAGGGGCCTAAAGATCTTTTATTTTACTTGTTGTAGTTGTTTTATTGGTTTTTTTTGTCTTTTTGATGGTAAAAAAAAAATAAATTTATAAATGAAAATCATGGGTCACTCAACATTTTTTCTTTTATTTTGTTGTCGGTCAGGTTACAGTCGAGTTAGTAGTTTTGATGGTTCTTGATTATTGCGATCAAATGAAAATGTCTCTCAGTAATATTTTGTAGAGCTTTATAAAAGAGGTGTGAAAAAAGACCACAGTGAAAATATCTCTCAATACAGAAATGAATAAAAGGACGAGATGTCTATGATGCATAATTGGTTTAAGAGACAGTAGTTGACTGGCGCTAGGCAACATGAACTAGTTTTCTGGGCAGCCATTTTCCTTCCTGCTGGGAGGGCCGTTCACAGTCTCTGTCACAGGCCAATGGTTCACACTGACAATATATAGGCAGGTATTCCCTAGCTTCTTGACAGGGCCTCCCATTTTGCCTCTAAGAAATAGAAGGTTTTGTTGTTGTATTTTTTAACACTTTCAGGAGGCTCTGTAACCCCATTGTCATAGTGGAGGTATCGCAAACCACATTCTCATCAACCCTGTGAACCAATTAGGATGAAGACACCATAGTCGGGAAACCACCGATATGGGATGACAATAGCAATACTAGTAATTAAAGGTGGATGGCCCAAATTTAAGTATATAAAGTTTTCATTTTGATAGAAGGGCCTTCACCCAAAACCCCATCTGTAAAATTTTGCACCGATATTTCAATCAGTTTTGATGTGAGAGCTAAAAATGTGATTTTATAAGCCCCATAGAGTACTGTGTAAAATTAATAGTGGTCAACCAAATTGATGCACATTTTTGCTCATAATTTTCAAACCAAACATCCTTTCATAGCAGCTTTCTTCAGATACCAAAATTTTGACCACTTCAGGTATAATTTGGGGTTCTGGGAATGAGGCTATTAGCGATCGGACCATGGCCCTTTTAAAGTGTTCTTTAAAACGGCTTTTCATTTTTCATAAAGTCTTTATAAAATTGTTGGTTATCCTATCTTATTTGTAGATATACTATGTATGTTTCTATTGATGTATTTATTTGGTAATTTCCCTTTAGTTAATTACTGTTTGAGGCTCACTTGTTAAAAAAAAATGATGGCAGCACAAAAAATCCTCAATTTTTACATCGCCATTGGCTTTACATGTAATCATGTAATAATAATTAATGTAAAATTCTAAATGTTTAGTATGTTTTTGAGCAATAGGTTTTCTCATTTCAAACCCATTGGAGTTGTGTTTACATTTTATCGTATGAATAATGACAAATAATTTGTACTGAATGAGGTCATGGGACCATATTTTTAATCATTTTGGGATTTTGCTACTTAGAACAAGGCTTGGCTACCATCATCTAAAAAAGCAACTTGGGTTTTAGAAACCATAATCAAGTAGTAAAAACTCAAAGGAAATCATATACATGCCTTCATACCAAATCTATTCTGCATCAAGAACAAAATGTTTGTTTCATTCTTTGCCATTATCTTTAAGTAGCCCATTCCATCAAGATATCATCAACTCACAGAAAAAAATGAGGAATAAATCCTTTGGTTGGAGGAAATGATTCAAATGGATGGATATGTATCAAGGTCCTTACAACAGGGTTTCTATACATTGTACTTGAGCGTAATATTAATGTGAAGTTTGGTTCGGTAACATTTGATGAAACTGAATTTCTATTCTAATTTTGCATATTTTTTTCAATTTTTTGCTTTGCTATTTTCCCCCCATATATTTCATGCCAAAATTGATATCATTAATTGATTGGCACAAATTTATAGTTGTTTTGAGAATTCAACCATGGCACATTCATCATCATTTAATAATGATGCATATGCATGTCCACATTTTTATCCTGCGAGGGCAGCTTTAGCCCCTGGAACACATGAAAGTACACAGACTCATTGGGTGCACAGTTCAATACAAAACCACACTGTAATACGGTTTAGCCCCTTTTAACAATGACACAATTGTTATGTTCATGTTCAAAGTTTTTCATGCAACAAAACACTGGAGAACAAATAAGAACCTTCTCACTTTCATAGCAATAGATTGCAATATTTTAAAAGTGCCTGATCTGATTTAAAGGAAGGTGACCTGATCAACAACTTCATCCCCTAACTTTACTCCATCAAAAGTGAGATTTTGGTATCAGAAGAAAGTTCATATTTTTCCTCATTACCCCAGTAAAATTTAAGGCCCAGAAATTTTTTCATGTTATCATAGACTCCATGGTGTGCAATGCACTTTGGAACTACTGCGCAGCATGTACAAGTACTGCAACTGAGGGGTCTTTGTTTGACCCCTGCAGACGACTGTAGTCACTCAGCGATATATATTTTAAATATATTTTAGATGTCCAAATTAGTCATTTTCATGTTCATATTTAGAATTAGCATGAAAAATGCATTCAAATGAGTCCAAACAAGCCTAGTCTTAGGTCAGGGGTTTTTGAGATGGCTTCCCAAATGACCTCCTGTCATATGCAAAGCTATCTCAAAAGCTACTGATTTACATGTTATAGCTTTTATGACTGATCACCCTGGGGTTGAAAGGGTTGGCAATATACTCATGTAGTACAGGAATAAGAGAGGAGTGATTTTTTTTCAGTAATTATTGTAGACTAAGCGGTCCCGGGGTTTTGCAATCACCTGGCTTGAATGACCCGGCATCAGCAATTTCCCCTTCCAAGTTACATGTCCATACACCAATGTTTATCCCATTTTACCTCCTTTGATCTTGAATGACCCCTGATGACCTTTCATCCACTAACCAATACAAGCTCGGTCTTGGGACGGTCAAGGGCCGGGCACACACCCACCACGTTTCAGGAACGTTTGACCCTCGGTCTCTGACAAAATAGACACGGTCAGACAGACAGACAGACCGACCACCGGTATTAATATATTGATGTTAGGTAGGTGTTAACCCATAAAATCACTTCCAACCTTTAATAGCACCATCAGATGATCAAAACTTGGGTTCTTCTACCAAAGAAAACATTTTCCATGCAGACGACTTCCTGCTTTTGTTTTCAAACTGGAATCGTGCCGCAGAGCGTCCACACTCAGGTTGGGTGCACAGTTCAATACAAAACCACACTGTAATGACGGTTTAGCCCTTTTTAACAATGACACGATTGTTATGTTCTGTTCATAATTTTTTCATTCAACAAACACTGTAAACCAATAAGAACCTTCTACACTTTCATAGCAAGGATGCAATATTTTAAAAGTGCCTGAATCTGATTTAAAGGAAGGTGACCTGATCCCAACTTCATCACCCTAACTTTACTCATCAAAAGGTTGAGATTTTGGTATCAGAAGAAAGGTCATATTTTTCCTCAGTTACCCCAGTAAAATTTAAGGGCAACAAAGATATTTAGAGGCAACCCCAAAGATTGTTGTCATAATAGTAATTTCATTAGATAGACACTCAATAGATTTTCTTACCTTTTATTTTGATACAGAATTCTAAAGAAAGAAAAAAGGCGATTTTGATTTGGCTTATATTCAATATAAAACATAGGCTGAATTTTGTATTTGCGCCTATAACAAATTAAACTTCACAATTTTTTACCACAGAACCATTTCTCAACTTAATCCTTTCAGATGGGGATATTTTTGCATGAAAGCTTTTACATCAGGGCAAACATCAGAATTTCACATTTTTTAGGATACCTGTTATTTGAATCTCTCGTTGCACCTTTAAAGGCCCCAGAAATTTTTACCTGTTAGCAATAGACTCCATTGGGTGTGCAATGCACTTTGGAAAACGACGCGCCAGGTACAAGTACTGATCTGAAGGGGTCTTTGTTTGACCCCTGCAGACGACTGTAGTCACTCAGCGATATTATTTTTAAATATTTTTTAGATGTCCAAATTAGTCTTTTCATGTTCAATTTAGAATTAGCATGAAAAATGCATTCAAATGAGTCCAACAAGCCCCTAGTCTTAGGTCAGGGGTTTTGAGATGGCTTCCCAAATGACCTCCCGGTCATATGCAAAGCTATCTCAAAAGCTACTGATTACATGTGTATAGGCTTTTAGGACTGATCACCTGGGTTGACGGGTCAATGACACTCATGTAATACAGTAATACGAGATGAGTGATGTTTTTTCATAATTATTGTGACTAACGGTCCCGGGTTCGGCGATCACCTGCTTGAATGACCCGGCACAGCCAATTTCCCTTCCAATTACTGTCCATACACCAATGTTTTACCCCATTTGACCTCCTTTGATTTGAATGAACCCCTTATGACCTTTCATCCACTAACCAATACAGCTCGGTCTTGGGACGGTCAAGGCCGGGCACACACCCACTAAAACACGTTTCAGGAATTGGGGGCGTTTGACCCTCGTCTCTGACAAATAGTACACGGCAGCACTACAGATCGACCGACACCGTATTACTATATTGATGTTAGGTAGGTGTTAACCCATAAAATCACTCCAACCTTTAAGGCTCTCACACTGACTTTTTAGTTTCCTTTTGCACCGGGCCCGCCCTAAATGCCAAGAAGCCCAAACTAATTCAATATTGGTCATGAATTCATTATTTGTGTTGTCCTTAGAGTCCAAGATTTTCCAATTATTCTGAGATTTTTCTTAAAACTACTCACTATGATAAGCAGCTTCATTTAAAACTTGCTTTAAAAAATTCTTTTCCGAACACACTTTTCATCACCCGACATTTTATTAAAGTTGGAAGTTTGGAGGGTCGGGCCTGTAAACCACAAAGACTTGTACTCAACATGGGGGTCTTTTCAAGTCGTGGCAAGTCAATTGACCATTGTTTGTAATGTTTAAGGAACATAATATAAGTTGCTGATCAATTTCAAACGTGTATTTTTTAAAAGATCAGGGATGCATGTTTGAGAGAGTTAGGGAAATATGGAGAGATGGGTGGGAAGGGGGGATGGGAGCATTTTTTTGGTGATTTCTAGATGGTTCCCGGTGTGTTTTGGCTACCTTGTGTTTCAATAGTGTGATGAGCATTTCCTGCACCAAAATCGACTATTTTGGTAGTCAAAATAACAAATTGTCAAATACCATTTTTAACACAAAAGTGACACGTGGATGTTTCCCAGATGGGTTTCTGGATGGTCTCTGGGTTTTTGATCATTTGTATATCAATTGTTTTTAGCCAAATTGCTGAACCCAAATCGCTATTTTTGTTTAAAATGATCAAAATAGTAAGTTTTTTAAAGAAAAGTGGACACTTCGGCTGGTTCCCCGATGGTTTCGTGGCGGTTCCAGGGGTTTTGGGTTCCTTTGTATTTTAATGGGCTATTATTATTTGCCTGAACCCCAAATTGGCTGTTGGTCCAAATGATCAAAATTATTTTGAAGTACACTTTGGGTTGGTTCCCAGTTGTTTCTGGATGGTCCCAGTTTTTTCTTCTCCTTTGTGTATAATGTTGTTGAGCAAATTGTGTGGAACACAAATGGCTTATTTTGTTTCAAGATGGTCAAAATAGTTATTTCAGAAAAGTAGAAATTTTTGGATGGTTTCCTGGATAGTTCTGGATGTTCCCATTGGGTTTTCGTGTCCTTTGTTTTCAATGGTTGATGACAATGCGGAAACCAATTCGTTTTTTTGGTTCTATAGTCAAAATTATGATTTTTAAGAAAAGTGTACCCTTTGGGATGTCTCAGTTGTTCGGATGGTTCCTGCTGTTTTTGCTCCTTTGTTACAATGGTTGTTGAGCAATTGCCTGAAACTCAAATTGACCATTTCTGTCCCAATGTTCAAATTTATGATTTCTAAAATTAAAATTCCACACTTTGGATGGTTCCGTAATGGTTCTGTGTTTTTAGCTTCCTTTGTGTGTCACTGTCAATGGTTTTGATGAAAAATTACCTGGATCCCGATTCAACATTTTTGGTTCGATGGTCAAATCTTAAGTTTTTTTAAGAAAAGTTGACACTTGGGATGGTCCCAGATGTTTCTGATTTTCCTGGTGTTATTGGCTCCTGTTTATCACCAAAGCCAAAATAGAAACAAATTGCCCATTTCCATCCAAAATGGTCAAAATAATGATGTTCAAAGTGAAACACTTTGTGGGATGATTCTTGGACAGTTTTTGGATGGTTCCCGGTTATTTTGGCCTGCTTTGTGTGTTTCATGGTTTGATGAAGTCACTGTCAGTAGGGACTTGTTCTACCCATGATGGTGCCCATTTTCCACACTTTTAACATGATGACTTTAGTTCCCAAAAGGATTATTTCTCGCTCTGCTTTTTGGGTAAGTTGGTTTCTTGTATTCATTTAAGTTGACATCTGAAATGTAAGGTCGATAACTGAAAAAAAATAAAAATACAGATGACTAAAATTTGTGGCGATTACCAAAATTTCTTAACACTGGTTTAGAACCCAATAGTTACTTTGTCTGTTGTATTTTCCAATATTTTTTTTTAATTTTTTACAAAGTTGGTAGAGTGACCATTGAAATAAAAACTTACGGTGAAGCAGAAAAAGATTGAGTATTTCGATATCAATCGTGATGACTCTTCCCAATAAAGACCAACTTGTGAAAACTTCGGTAGACCAGGATGAAAATCTGCTATGCTAACACATGAGTTTAATTTACAACCGTTTACACCTTTCAATTACTGATTCCACTTAAGGCATCAAATTTTTATCAATGTTATAATATGCTTGTATAAAACAGACAAAAAAGATATTTGAGTGTAGCGCCTACTTGCTAGGTAGGTAGTTTCCTCTACATTTGTGTTCAATCATGTGAATGCATTGGAATGGAAATTTGTATCACGTGTTTTAATCGAAAAAAATAATGAATAATGAATAATGAAAAGTGACCGCCCCCAATATTTTTAACCTGCAACAGGAAACTACAAATCCATTGTGAAGGGCCTAATAGCACCATCAGATGATCAAAACTGGGTTCTACAGGCTTTCATTTATGAAAATAAGAGGAGGCTCTGTTAATCATCTCCTGGGTTCATTTAGGAGCTCAACAACAGAGGTGCTCAATTAATTACATGTCATAACAAAAACACAGGACTTTCAAGTAATAAGAAGCTCAATTTTTTGAGCTCCTGAAAGACTGCTCAGGAGAGGTGTAGGAGCTCCGGAGCAATAGCTCTCCTCAGAAATGAAGTCTGGTTCTTCTACCACCCGTTCAGTGGGAACTGCAAAGAAAACATTTTCCATGCAGACGACTTCCTGCTTTTGTTTTCAAACTGGAATCGTGCCGCAGAGCGTCCAATATCCAGTGCTCGCCAGGCGGTGTCAGATGCCAGACACTCTATTGGTTAAAACATGTACAGCAGTGTGTGCAGTGGGATTTCACGTAGCAATTCATGCAAGTTTCAGAGACTAACCCTTTGTCTTAAGGCTGAGTGATATATTTACTGATTCAGACAGTACTGTTGATAATCTTTTGGGCTAGCTTTTCCAGACAGACTTGTTTATTCACACTCTGATTTTCATATTCTCTTTTCCCAAGATACAGTGAAATGAAGAAATGTGGGTCACCTTACAAGCAGTAGTTCAAAAAGACCATTTATTTCTTGTAGCAACTTGTACTGTCTTAAGCCCGGTTAAAGGAACAGTCTGTCTTAGTAGTAACAATCAGACAGGTAGGAGACCTTTTGAGATGTCTGTAGGAGATAAGTAGGGTGTAATGTTCCTATTTTACATTAGAGCTATTCTGGAACTTGACTTCTCAACTATGGGGCTGGTTTGGAGGTAAATTTTCCCATCATGAGAGGGAGGAGGTCATTGTGCAGATCTTAGAGTTGAAAGGTAGAGTTCCTTTTGTTTCTTTCATTCTGTGAAACTATCCTCAGATCTTGCACTATCTAAACCTGGCAAGTGGTTGGCCCCCTGCGGGCTCAGGGTAAAGAATAGGCCCAATGTATTCCCTGCATGTCATAAGAGGGGACTAAAAGGGACGCGTAATCCAAGGTTCCAATATGATGTGGTTGTTAGCGGAAACTTGAAATTGTCTTAGCACAATCTAAAAATTGGTCATACTGACTTGATACATGGGTATTTACTCGATAATGAACTAATTCCTTAGTGTAGCCCTTAAAATTGTGCTCTTGCTGTAAAACTTATTTCATATGTCTAAGAGCAATACAATCAATAAGTATAATGTTCCTTATATGAATATCTTGCCTTACCTGGCAAGTGGTTGAGTTAACATGATTCAGGTGTTTCTTTAACCCTAATGTAAAAGTCATACTATAGTGTGCGCATTTAATTCTCGGACAGATTAAAACACTCGACTCACAAACCGTGTGGAGTAAAGAAACACCCCCGCATGACACAACACAAAGAGGAACCTGTGGCTTTTATATTTGGTAGGGTGTATAAGCTATGATTGACCTTTCTGATGCTCTACATGTTTGCATCCAGATAGCTGCTTGTTAAGGGATACTACTACTACGACTGAAATATTTGTGGTCCCCACCGTTGTAATTCATGTGTCAAGTTTAAGAATCATAAAATTCACTTTATGGGGAATATCTGGGAAAATAGAACTTAGAAAAATCGAACATATGAAGTTTTTCCATTTCAAACATGGTCAATTGACCTCTGACCTAAGTTGTTCAGCATTGTCACATTGCAGTCACATATCACCTGTGGCACCTAGATGACACACAAAGCATATTGTTGTGACCATCATTAGCACGTCAACAAGGTTAATCGATGCCCTGATTGCAGAGCAGATTAGGTACTCTGGCGCCATTTTGAAACTGGCTTTAATTAACTGGAAAATTTGCAAATTTTAATTTGATTAAATAATACTCAAAACTTTATCTATTCTGGTCATAGAATTACATACTCACCTTTTCCAAAAGCTGACTAATATTAAATATGATATTGAAAAAAATACAAGAAAATACCTGATGTTTCCTTATCATCATAGTCCTCCAAAACTCAACAAGGAAAACCCCTAAATATATAGATGTTACAGAGATACAAGTATATATTTTCTGTACTCAGATGTATTTTGGCACACCCTGTATAATGTGGTTGACTTCAAACAGGCAGTGTTGCCCCTTGATGAGTGTGTACAGACAGTATCAATCTAAGTGTTTTGTCAATACAGACCTTGGCTACAACACACTAGAAACCAGGTAGTAGTAAGATTGCCCAGAGAGCAACTATAAAATTGCTCTTTTTAGTTCTAAAATGTTCACAACTCTTTTTCTGTATTCTCTGTTTCCTTTTATTCCATTTTCTTTTGTGTCATTTATTCAAATTTAAGTTTTCAAACTGCAAAACTACAATTTTGTAGTTCTAAAATATTCACAACCTTTTTCTTCTTTACTTCGTTCAATTTCTGTTTTTGTTTAGCTAATTCTCATCCTTACTGTTTCAGAACAATAACTGTAGCCACATTTAATTCTCAATTTCATAATTGAAAGTGTGAAATACGGTCCAATTTCTTGACTTAAAATACACCCGGGTCTCGGAAAAACACCATAAAAATTCAAAGAAAATATAAGAAAGACAAATTTGCGAGTATGCATTGCTATCGAGGCTGTTGGCAGAACAAGTGAATTGTTGGTTTACCAAATGCCAAATGTAGCTCTCCATTCTCCCATGTGCAAATATTTTCTTAGCCTGAGATGGAGGGGATAACATTACTTTCTACTTGGAAATACTGAACCATTTACTGCTCATCGTGCAAATAGTTTTTGCCCGCTTCACGTTTAATTCTTAACGTATTATCTTTCAACGGTGGCCTAGTATGGTTTACTGTTTGTAAAGAATGATACTAATGATAAAGCAAGGGATGCTTGATTGAAGTATTTTAGAGAGTGGTTTCTAAGATCTTAGATTTAAGCTTTTTTACCCAGAGTTGTCTGAAAACCCAAATGTTCTTATTTAAGTGATGTCAAAACTAGACATTGTTTCCATCCCCTCAGCAATCTTCTCAGGTGTTCAGTGCCTTTTTGGTGGAAATCTAGGTAAAAAAAGAGTGCCAGTGGTGAAAACATATATTTGATAACAATCGTTTTCAAAGAATTTTTATGCATAGTATGAATTATTTTTAGCTTGTTTTGTGTGAAGAAATGGAGACTAACTTGAGAATGTGTCTGACGTTATTTTTTGTTTTACATGTGTCCAGATCATGTTTTTTTGTATATGAATATATTTGACCTACAGTTTGTTCTTAATTCTGCCTATTAACATTGTTATTCCACCTAGAGCTATCCCCCCATGTGATGCCATGTGATATAGCATGGATTTGCATGGTGTAAAGATAGACCCTGTGTTCAGTAATTTGTCTGAATGAAACTAAAGACAAATTTGTTTTACTTGTACAAGTGGGTTTGATTTTCAAGTTTTTCTGTAACATGTAGAGTGGAGGGAAAATGTTATTAGTATTCAAGGATAGTACATTTGATTTGAATCCCCATTAAAGTGGCACTGGCACTGGCACATTTTTAGAAAATGTGAAATTTCTTCAATTTGCTCGCAAATGAAAGTCTAGGCCATTGTAAGAATAGAGTTATTATTTTACACATAAAAATAACATACCCCAAAACAGATAGGGCATTAATAAGAGGCTAAAGACATCCAGGTAATTTGTAGGCTAACTTTTAAGTTTGCCGTAACTTTAATCAACAAAATGTGTCTATTACATGAATATCATAGACTTGTGCCTCAGACTTGTACTCATTGATATTAAAACACAAATCGGTAATAGATTCGATCAAACCATACAGGATTGGATTGCATTGGGTAGATTCAACTATGGTGGTGTATTCTGGTGGTAAATGCCATTCCGTCCTCTGCTGAATTAATGACTCTGGAATCATTTCATATAAAATTGTCCCATTTACCCATAAGGGTGCTGATTTGGGCTTAATCACAGGCCTGTATGCGGGACAAAAGGTCCACTTTTTGCTTAATTTTTTTTATGAAAAGGTCCAAAATTTAGAGGAAATTTTGACAAGAAAGTCCACTTTTTGGTGATGAAATGTTCAAAAAGTACATTTGATGAGGTTAGTAACTTAATAAAAAAAAAGGTGCACTTTTTAGAAGTTCCGCACCCCCAAAATAAATCCTGCATTTGGCCCTGCTTAATCATTTCAGGTGAGGGCTGATGTATATAAAAGCTTCAAAACCATCAAAACTGTCAATTTGAAAAAATCTTGAGGGTGCACTATTTTTCAGATGTGCCAGTGTCTCTAAGGTGGTTGATCCAATCGTGGTGCAATTTCATATGTTGTTTTCTCTTTCATGGGGAAACATATTACGAAAAACATTTTATTTTCAAATATTGAGTTAAATTGTCCCAGCCGTTTTCTGGCCCAAAGGCCAGTGGTGTGTCTTAATTATGGTTTGACCATGTTTGGGGATGTTTTTAGCCTATAATATAGGCTATTGTCATCACGTAGCAAATTAGAGTAGGAAACCCATGTTCTCTCATAAACTAGTCTCTCATCTCTTGTCCAATTCTTTTGAACTCGCAGGTATGCAAGTAATGACATTTTCTTTGAAAGTTATGTTGTGGATTTTTAAAATTCTGAGCAGATGTTGAGTTTTGGGGCATTTTGTTCGGGCTTTTGTGTTTTTTGGCATGAATGTGTTGGTAGGCAAAGATAATGGTGTTTTGTCTGTTGTCCTATAATGTAGATGCATGCTGTGTTAAAGCTGAAAGCCATGCATTATCAATGCTGGCCTAGAGAGGCGTTGCATTTACAGCCTAGTTCTTAATAAGCCCGTCAAACACGCGGTAATAAGTTTAGACAGGTTGTACACACTTCCCTAGCACGCTGTGGAACCTCGATTTCACCAGCTATTTACAAATCGATCGTTAGGTGGTTGCAAAGCGTAGATTGGAAAATGGTGTTATCAAAAAATGCGGGGAACCTGTACTCCACGTCGTGTGCGCGATTAGCTATGTGACATCAGAGTTATGAACTGTTTCAAATCGACCGATTAGCGGAAATATGGGCAGATTTTCATTTTGCGCAATAATAGTCCAAATCTAAGCGTATCAAAGATCATTCTGGCCAAGTATAAGGTCATTTGATGTCGAGAACCATTTAAACAAGCCGATAAAATCATCAACAAAGAGGTTTTTCCAAGCTTTCACACGCTACACGTACAGTGTAGCCCTGTGCATACTGCCATGGATCAGCGATTGTGCCGTTCCATTGCAAAACAAAACAGCTTGGCTGCACTCAACGGCAAGGAATAGTGTGGAATTTTGAAGGATGACGGTAAGTTAACATTTCTTGTATATTTTATCAGTGAATAATGTGTTTTCTGCGTAAATTGCTGTGATGTCATAATTTTACTGTACAAACCTGTACTTTGTGCGATTTTTTGCCGATAGCCATGCATAATGGCCGCCGTGTTGTTTCATGTTATGGTCAGTGTTGCCACTTTTTTGTAAAAAGCACACAAGATGATGTGGTAAATGGAATCCATTAGTTGCCACACGAAAACACACAATTTGGGCGTTGAAATCCAAAAGTCATTATTAGCATAGTAAATGGAAAAATATTTTTCAATGAAACATGAACAAGTTTAGTTGTTTTCTGTGCTTTTTTCATGAAAAAAAAAACCACATTGTGGGTAGTGAGATTTGAAAATGATTTAATGATATGTTTATTATTTCTTAAAGTCAACGACAATTAAATAAAAATGACCAGATTTGCTGCAAGTCCTGTTTTAATATAAAGCATTTTGTTAAAAAAAGTTCTCAAATAAAACTTAACTGTGGCATCTTTAGAAAAAATGGTTCTTCCCTATATGTTTTAATACAATAAAAAAATGTGCCCTAGCTTTAATTTATGGTGAATAATTATGCCCAGCAAATGTAGTCATTTTCAAAGTATTTGTATAACAATTCTTGCATTTTAACTTTGTAAATAAAGGTGGATAACAGTGACTTTGTGGGTGGTTGAAAAAAAACGCAACAAGACAGAGCAAAAAACAAAAATGCTCATTTTTTTATTTCGTTCAAAAAGGTGCATCTGATAGGCAAAACCACAATACATTAGGAAAAACAATAAAAACAAAAATCATGCCCAGCCAAAGGTAAATGTAGAAATTTGGTAACCACATTTTGTTTGGTAACTTCTTGACAATGACCTTTGTAAATTAAAATCTTAATTTTGTGGGAAAATTAACATTGTGATGGGGAAAAGATAATAACAAAAAAAAAATAAACTAAAAGACCCAGATTTTGTTAGCATCTAAAATGTGTCCCTGCTTTTTGATTTGTGAACTAGTTAAATTGGGCATGAGAAAAATTTTCCTCATTCACTTTTTAGGCATACTCGTGTTAATTTTGGTCTGTAACTTAATTTTTTTTTAATTTTCTCGTTCAGATTTCTCGTTGGCTTTCCCTGCATTTGCACCAATCACCTATGGCGATGCATTGTTTTCATCGACATCATCCAGAAAATTGCTTGCCACTTGATAAGACTTTACCAGTAGCTCTATCTTTAGCCGATCCAGAACTTCTTAAGAGTAGACCTCCAGCAGACACGGTTGAAAAAAACAGTTTAATAGAATGCCAATTGTCATGTCTAAACATGTCATTATTGAAGAACGACGTTTACATATTTATTTGTCATTTTTGATAAAAGGAATTATTTCCTCATTAAATATAAAAAATGAACTTGAATGAAAGATGGATTAAAATGATCTTGGTTACAATAGAACTTGTGTGAATACCAGTCAATAGACCAAGTGACTTTTGCTGAAATCAATTTTCCGCATGATAATTAGGGTTTTTAGGTAAATAAGTGTTTCCTCATTATATGCAACAAGATGTAAAAGTGTGAATGCCAAGACAATAATTGTGTGATGTAGAGCAGTGTCAAGAATGTCTGTGCTGAATTTCAGCTCCATAGAACAAGTAATTCTTTCAAAATCAATTTTTGCATATATAATTAGGCATTTGGGATAAAATAGGCATTTTGGCCTAATTAGTATGCCAAAAATATGTTACATGAAATGTGAGACCAATTTATATGTGTATATTGTATAAAGAGTATCTATGCTGAATTTCAGCATAATAGAACAAGTAAATTCTTCAAATCCATTTTCGCATATTATAATTAGGAATTTGGAAGAAAAAGAAAATTGATTTTGCCTCATTTATGCAAAAATATGTTAAAACTGTGAATGTGAGACCAATTTATATGATACATTGTTGTAGGAAACAGTATATATCTGATTTCAAGTCAATTGACAAGTACTTCTTTTGAAATCCATTGTTGCCAGAATAATTAGGTAACTTAGTCACCACAGCAAATGTTTCATTATCTGTGGGTTTTTCCTCAACTTGGCATCCCAGTAATCCGTTGTAAAATAATACAAAAAATTTACTCCAATGTTTGTTAATGCGTAGCGTGATTGTACAAATCTTAAAATCAAAAAACTGTTGCCTAAAGGAAACTATTAAAAAATAACATTTTTTAAAAAGTGTAGATTTGGGAAAACATGGACTAGTTTCAGTGGAAAATGATG
The DNA here is from genome assembly GCA_023653785.1 of Ophioderma brevispina. NCBI lineage: Eukaryota > Metazoa > Echinodermata > Ophiuroidea > Amphilepidida > Ophiodermatidae > Ophioderma > Ophioderma brevispina. The sequence continues at coordinate 49,141 of JAMKCH010026450.1, forward strand.
TTAGCATGCAACAGTTGTATTTAGAGGTACTTTAATTCAAAACTAAAAAAGCCCATGCCTGAAAGTGTTTTAATGCAAAGTATGCCTTGGCATTTTATAAGAAAATGGGTTTTTAACATGTTGTAAATGGCTTAATAAATAAAATACTGGAACTGAAAATCACTAATTTGTGCTGTTTTTTCATACTTAGTAATTTTTGTCCCACAAGACAATTGTTTAAAATTGGTCTTTTAGTGCATATTTTTTTTAGGTATTTGCTCACTTGAAAGATTTTTTAATTTTCAGAAAAAAATGAGAAAAGTGGGTCAAAAAGGCAATTAAAAAAAATCCTGCATTTCGCATTAGAATTTTTCTAAAAAAACCCCCCAAAAAACGCATTTTGCATTGCGATTTTACATATTTCTTTGGAGGCAAACTTTTTTTTGCCAAACATTCTATACTATGTTCAGTGCAAGGTGGAATATATGACCCCCATTGTTTTGTCACTTATATTCTATCAGAGGGGATGTTCCAAGTTGTGCCAAACACATTATTGTTAGTATAGTATATTTACAATTGGGTTGCATCATGACCCTGGTTTTTCCTAGTGTTATCTCAATATACGGTACTTTATCAAAAGTCATGTTTCATCACACAGTGAACACACTTTAGTGATGTTCAGGTTGCCAACATGGAAAATGTCTTTTCTATGTATTTTCTAAAACGCTGCATTTGTGCCAAACCTAAATCCATGTTTCCCTTCCGCATTCAGTGATTGGTCTTATTTCATTTATGAAAATAGACACCTCAAAAAAAAAATATATATATATTGTCTGCACCGTGTGAATGGACACTTTCACCTCTAATTTGTAACTGCAGAAAGTAATGTTTGTTTATCCCTACTGTTCTCTCTCCACAGTGAGACCAATCGCCCAGACAGTGGACTGATAGTAGAGCTATGGACCAAAGGATTAATATGGGATACTTTACTGGGCATTGCCTGGCTTCCACTACGCAACATAAAACATTCCAACGAGGTAAGCTAGCCATTACTAACTACAGGGTGTTCAAGAAAAAAATCCTTTAGTTGATTAGGAAAGATGGCATAATACTGCTGCTGCTGCCACTACCTAATATTGGCAATGATGTCCATTTTTCAGTTAAATTATCAGTGGAAACATGGTATCAATAAAATGTTTCATATCTGCATTGTTTTCAAGGTATCGATAATCAATAATCAATCGATATAATCTTTAATAGGGCGGTGGCTGCAACGAAGCAGGCTGCTGTTAATATAGTGGTGGTGATTAGCTGTCATTTGTTAATGTAATACACAATAGCAGATATAGGATTGTGTGCTTGTCTTTAGACCATCTTTTTAGAGTTGGGTCGGTAAGATGAATTTTAATTTTTTTTTTCTATAAATCATATTGCTAGTCCATGCCATATCACCTGAATTTCAGTTCCCTTTTTCATAATTTCATATTTTGATAGAGTAGACATCGCTTCTTTACATGTGCCTGTAATTAGTTCCAAAGTGTGAATTAAGTGTTTTAAAACATTTTAAGGAAGACTAAAGCAGATGGGGAGATTTTTTTTTTTAATTTCTCAAGTTTTTCTACATGAAAAGGAAAACAAAAATAACTTTTGTGAAATTAAAAGGTGGGTGACCCAATTGAATGCTTCATCCCCCTACATTTACTACATCAAAATTGAGATTTTGCTATCAGAAAAAAAATCATATTTTTTTGTTACCCCAGTGAAATATTTCCATTCCATGTTATGAACAAAAAATTTCCAAATGATTGTCTGCATCCACTTAAAGCAATAACAGAGTGCCCCCAATTTTCCAAATATTTTGAGATTTTTGCATAGTTGCATTGGTAATTGGCTAGTAAGCTATACCTGTGAATGGTAGAGTTCAACATTCTCTATGTATTGCAAAAGAAGGAATTTTGTGATTAGAATAATTAAAGGTGCGTGTTCTGATCGTCTTTGGGACCCCCCTGATTTACCCGGAAGTAGTATCGATTTTGATATTAGATGAAAGGCTGTATTTTTCTCATTGCCGTCCTGAAATTTGAGCCCTCAAATCCATTTCATTCTCAAGATATAAACAAAAAACCGCCGTTTTAGTGGTTAACCACCAATATTAGCACAGTATCGAATAGGGCTTTGCAACATGCATTATTGCGTCTACCATCAAAACCGCAAGTTTGTTTCCCACGGTACTTGATGGGGTGTATGTGCAATTGCCAGGCTCTCATATCAAGTAGAGAACACAATACACACAAATCGGAACAACCACCTTTAATATCGGAGATCTCCGATAATGATTCAACGGCTGCTGAAAACGTCCTTCCAATATGAAAAAGCCGGGAAATTGCACCATGTATGTGTCTACGCTCTTCCATTAGTTGTTCTGTCAGTTCAGGCAAGTTAAGTTAGAGGTCATTTTCGTGAGGTGCCACTATTTCATCATGAACGGACATAAAATTGGCATTTCCAGTTCCGCCATTAAAATTACAATCGGGATCCCGATTCTAATTACACAATCGTTTCTTTTATGACAAATACGCATTTTTGAGCATTGTCGTTTGCAGGTTTTAGTTTACTAGACAATTACCAACACAACTGTGCAAAAATCTCCAATTTTGAAAATTGGGGGCGCTCTTCAAAAATGTGCCATTATTGCTTTAAGATATACCAGCCCTTTGCCATTTGTTCTCTATGTATATGACTGCTTCTTTGGGCTAGGGATATGGCCCCCACTTGATTCACGAGTAGATCATGTCTAAATCTTGAACAAGACAGATGCGAACAGTACAAAGTCATGTTTGGAATGTGATAAGGAGGTCTTTATCAACACAACTCAGGTTTGCTTTCAATTAAAACCAGTCATACTTCTATTACAGGTTTGCAAGTTAAGTCTGCACAATGTCCAAAATAACTGTTATCATAATTCATGGTGCAACTGACATGATGTGCATAATTAGCACAACATATTTCATGCCGTGCAGGAAATGTGCAGTGTTATGCATAGACAAAAATTCAAAACACGAGGTGGTAAAATTTTGAACACTGCATTTGGGCTAGAAAAGTGCAAATTCTGGAAATTTGGGCACCCTATATGGAATATGTGCAAAATTGCCCCAAAAGATCAAAGTTAAGATGTGTTTTAAAAAAAAAAAAAAAAAAAAACCCCCCCCCCCCCCCCCGACGGCTTTTTAAAGGCTGACTCAGAGATTTTTCCCCGACGAGGGCGCACTCAATTTTCAATTTACATAATGCTTGTCCATACACTAATCACCTGAGACGAATATACCTAACAGAGATCAGAAGCTAAGCTATAGTCCATTGTTAACAGCTCGAGCGTATCGAACCAGGTCTGTTTCGGCTTGCAATGACTTGGCCGCACGGTGGCGCTGTGAGCACCTTAAGTTTTTTATGAGCGAGGTATCCTGCAAATCAGACAATTTTACCCAATTCTGTGCTTCAATTCATGACCTAACGTGAATATAATTGTTCTTAGGACCGTCTCACATTAACACTTTATGTGTTTGGCCATGTCATCAATAACTTCTTTTTCATAAAACATAAAATGTCCAATTAGATCCTATTCTGTTAAAAAAAATATGAGTTTGATAAATAAACTGGTCCACATTTGTTTCAATTCTTGTGATATTGAAAGAGAAAATACACATTTTAAATAATTCAGTATATTTTGAAGATATCCAAGAATGTCATTAATACATTGAAATTTGAGCAAATTCTACCTATAGTCGACAAATGAGTGTACAAAATTGGGGTCATTTTAAATTATTCCATGGCTTGAATGCAAAAGTCATTGAGTACTAAACTGCGTTCAAGGCTTTTTTGACAAATAACATGCACGTGTGAGCTTCATTGATTTAAAAATAGCCCGCCAAACTCAAATCTTGGGGTTATATATTGAAATGTATTGAATAACGATTACTGCTTCTCGATCATTCCAGGGAATCGTTGAATTACCATAACAATATCGTACCAGACGCTGCACACTACAAACAATCCATTGATTACTTGCTTCGAATCTCTGTTAGGTATATTTGTCTCAGCTAATCACTGTGTGAAATAACCAAGCTCAAATCAAAGTCCTTCATGTAGAAAATGACAACTTTGTTATAAAATTCTGGATCCGGAACTTTTGTTATATATGGCATCCTATTGCACTGTTATACTAAAAAAAAAAAAAAAAAAAACAGAATTCTAAACCAGGCGGGATTTGGAGATTGATAGGGGTCATGGCATGGTAAAACATTGCTCATTTTGTTATATTATGAATCCAATTGTTATATTCTTAGTATTTTACTTAGGGAAAGTGAAGTTATTTTACTTTTTTGACATGTTTTTCTCTCTTCATCTCAAAATTGCATTTTCCGCGTTTAACCTCAAATTCCGCGAATTTCGCGGAATTTCCGCAACGCGGAAAACTTGGGGCTTTATGTTATACTGTGCATAAATGCTAACTGCATGAAAATGGAAAATCTGATTCATCTCTAACTTTGGCTTTAAGCATTTTAGACGACTATCTTTAGTTTTAGATGACTATTTTCAATTACTAAAAAAAAAAAAAAAAAAAAATGTGAGCTTCATTGATTTAAAAATAGCCCGCCAAACTCAAATCTTGGGGTTATATATTGAAATGTATTGAATAACGATTACTGCTTCTCGATCATTCCAGGGAATCGTTGAATTACCATAACAATATCGTACCAGACGCTGCACACTACAAACAATCCATTGATTACTTGCTTCGAATCTCTGTTAGGTATATTTGTCTCAGCTAATCACTGTGTGAAATAACCAAGCTCAAATCAAAGTCCTTCATGTAGAAAATGACAACTTTGTTATAAAATTCTGGATCCGGAACTTTTGTTATATATGGCATCCTATTGCACTGTTATACTGTGCATAAATGCTAACTGCATGAAAATGGAAAATCTGATTCATCTCTAACTTTGGCTTTAAGCATTTTAGACGACTATCTTTAGTTTTAGATGACTATTTTCAATTACTACACACAAATATTTCAAAATTTCTGAGTCGGCCTTTAAGGGGCCTATGAGGCTATCATTTATGTTCTTCAAGTTCATGTTTTGTATCAATGCATTATGACTGAAGTTTGGCACAAGTATTATATTCTGGGTACAATGTATAATTATTTGGAATAGGTCTAAGTAGCACTGTGGAATAGAGTTGCCATGTGCTGACCAATTCAATACTTTTGATAGTACTAAACTAGTGTGGGATTGGTGTACATTTTTCTGCACACAAAGTGAAATAGGGTAACTGAACTGCAGTGTCAAGATAGAGCATTTCAAATAGGTTTGCTGCACTTTTGATATGACTGGTTATGAAACATGTGGAATAACTATAGAAACAATATACATCTGCAACTGCAACATTAGCACTTCTGGGCACACAACACTAAATCTCTCCACGTTTGGGGAATGGTACATAGTTCCGGTAAAATAACAAAACCTGTGTGAGATATTTTGCAGTTCTTTGGGAACCGGTTTCCCCTGATGGTGGTACATGTATATTATAATAAAAATGAAAGAGTATAGCTTGACCATCGCTGAGATTACAACAAAATTTTAAAATTTGATTCTGTGTAGAAACTAGGCTCTTGACTTCGGCCCTGGTCGAAAGCGGTTTTTAGACGTACATATCGGCTCAAAATAGTGATGGTGCTGTGCATATGCCCTTTTCTTAAAATCTATACTAGAATCATATCAAAAATTGCAAAAGTTTTTTTAAAGTTTCAGTTGTGATCTAAATAGGAAAATGAATTCAAAATATTGTCACGCGGGGTGCAAATCAGATGGCGCGATGTGGTATTTTTGCGTGTATTTCAATGGAGCGTTTATTTAGTGGTGTGCGCTCTTCTCACAGGTTCCTAATGGAGAAAAGGTCATTTGAGTTGTCATACAAGTGTTACTTTAATGATTTGGCTCACTCATCCTTGTCAAAGGCATTTTGTTCTAACCATGAAACATAAGCACAAGGTATTCCATAATCAAATCAAACTTAGTATATATCAGGCATCCATATAACCATAATTGGTTTTCTTTTAATCTTTAAAAAAACTTAGTATATTATCAGGCATCCATATAACCATAATTGGTTTTCTTTTAATCTTTAAAGCAATATTAGCAAATTTTTTTGAAGAGCACCCCCAATTTTTCAAAAAAAATAGATTTTTACACGGTTGCATTGGTAACTGACTGGCTAGTAAACTATACCTGTGAATGGTTAAGCTCGAAAATGTCTGTGTGTCACAAACGAAGGAATTTTGTAATTAGAATAATTATTATCGGGGATCCCGATAATAATTCAACGGCTGCTGGAAACGGCCTTCCAATGTGAAATAGCTGGGAAATAGCACCATGTCTATGCTCATCCATTAGTTGTTTTATTGGTTCAGGCAAGCCAAGTTAAAGGTTATCTTCTGGAGGTGGCACTATTTCATCATGAGCTGAATCGATTAATTCTTGAACAAGACAGATGCGAACAAAACAGTACAAAGTCATGTTTGGATCTGATAAGGCGGTCTTTTATCAAACACCAACTCAGGTTTGCTTTCAATTAAAACCAGTCATACTTCTATTACAGGTTTGCAAGTTAAGTCTGCACAATGTCCCAAAATACTGTTATCCATAATTCATGGTTGCAATGACAGATGTGCATAATTCGCCACAACATATTTCATGGCAGGAAATGTGCAGGTTTAGGCATAGGACCAAAAATTCAAAACCACAAGGTGGCAAAATTTTGACCACTGTTTGGCCGGAAAAGTGCAAATTATGGAAAATGTGGGCACCCTATATGGAATATGTGCAAAATGGCCCCAAAGGATAAAGTTAAGATGTGTTTTGTTGCCTAAACAAATGTAGGGGAATCCAGAATACACCCCCCCCCCCCCACCCCCCCACCCCCCCCCCCGACGGCTTTTAAAAGGTGACTCAGAGAATTTCCGTTGAGGGCGCACTCAATTTTCCAATTATATCAATGCGGTCCATACACAATCACTGTGCGACAAATAACCAAGCTCAATTCAAAGTCCTTATGTAGAAAATGAACAACTTTGTTATAAATTCCAGATCCGGAAAAATTTTTGTTATTATGTGGGATTCCATTGCACGTTATACCTGTTGCATAAATGCTAACTGCATGAAAATGAAAAATTAATTCATCTCTAACTTGGTATAGGTATATTTAAGCATTTTAGGTGACTCTCTTAGTTTAAGGTGACTATTTTAATTACACACACAACAAAAAAAAATCAAAAATCTCTGAGTCAGCCTTTAAGGGGCCATAGAGGCTATCCATTTTGTCTCAAGTTCAGTATTGTATCAATGCATTATGACTGAAGTTTTGTCACAAGTATTATATTCTGGGTACAAATGTATATATTTGGAATAGGTCTAAGTAGCACTGTGGAAGGAGTTGCAGGTGCTGAAACCAATTTAATACTTTTGATAGTACTAAACTAGTGTGGGATTGGTGACATTTTCTGCACCACAAGTGAAATAGGGTAAAATGAACTGCAGTGTAAGATAGCAGCATTCAAATAGGTTTGCTGCACTTTTGATATGACTGGTTATGAAAACATGTGGAATAACTCTATAGAAACAATATACATCTTGCAACTGCACAAATTAGCACGGCTGGGCACACAAACACTAAATCTCTCCATGTTTGGGGGAATGTTACATAGTTCCGTAAAATAAAACAACCTGTGTGAGATATTTTGCAAGTTTTTGGGAACGGTTTCCCCTGATGGTGGTACATGTATATTATAATAAAATGAAAGAGTATAGCTTGACCATCGTGAGAGTACAACAAATTTTAAAATTTGATTCTGTGTAGAGGTAGAAACTAGTGCTCTTGACTTCGGCCCTGGTCGAAAGGGGTTTTAGACGACATATCGGATCAAAAAATAGTGATGGTGCTGGCATATGCCCTTTTCTTAAAATCTATACTGAATCATATCAAAATTGCAAAAGTTTTTTAAAGTTTCAGTTGTGATCTAAATAGAAAATGAATTCAAAATATTGTCACGCGGGGTGAAAATTAGAGAGAGCGATGGTGGTATTTTGCTGTGATTCAAAATGGAGCGTTTATAGTGGTGTGCGCCTTCTTTCACAGGTTCCTAATGGAGAAAAGGTCATTTGAATGTCATACAATGTGGTACTTTAATGATTTGGCTCACTATCCTTTCAAAGGCATTTGTTTTCTAACCATGCAAACATAAAACACAAGGTTTCCCCCATAATCAACTCAAAATTAGTATATATAGGCATCCATTAGAACCAAATTGGTTTTCTTTTAATCTTTAAAAAACTTAGTTATATTATTCAGGCACCCATATAACCATAATGGTTTCTTAATCTTAAAGCAATATTGCAAATTTTTTGAAGAGTGCCCACAATTTTCCAAAAAAATAGATTTTTTTTTACACGGTTGCATTGGTGAAAATGAATGGCTAGTAACCTATACCTGTGAATGGTAAGCTCGAAAATCGTCTGTGTGTCACAAACGAAGGAATTTTGTAATTAGAATAATTATTATCGGGGATCCCGATAATAATTCAACGGCTGCTGGAAACGGCCTTCCAATGTGAAATAGCTGGGAAATAGCACCATGTCTATGCTCATCCATTAGTTGTTTTATTGGTTCAGGCAAGCCAAGTTAAAGGTTATCTTCTGGAGGTGGCACTATTTCATCATGGACGGACATAAACGTAGCATTTCCAGCTCTGCCGTTAAGCCCAATCTGGGATCCCAATTCTAATTACAAAATCGCTTATTTTATGATAAATACGTATTTCTTAGCATTCTCGTTCGCAGGTATAGTTTCCTAGACAATAATTACTAATGTAATATATAAACTTTTGAAAATTGGGGGCGCTCTTCAAAAAATGTCCCAGTATTGCTTTAAAGAAGAATTATTACAAATCTAAAAGGCGTGGGAGGTGAAATGGCTAGTCGGTCAATTTTTGTAATTTTTGTAATGTATGCGTTACCAATAAACTATCCATCATTCCATGCAAACATTGCACAGGTTGATCCATCACAAATTCGGGATTTACTTTTAAGTGACAGAGATAAGACCCTGAAAATAAATATCAATCTGTCTTATGATATGGGGCTGAGTAGCTGAGATTTTTTTTCTAGTTAAAATACAACAAAAATTTGCTTTGACAATGGGCTCAAAGAGACTTAAAAAGACTTAAAATAAGACTTAAAAAAAACTTAAATAAGACTTAAAAGTTACAGACCTATGTATGTTTGATATATAAAGCAGAAGCACATGTAAATCATATGATGATAGTCATAATCAGACTGCAGAAGGTTTAATCAATTTTCAGTGAGTCAATGTTGTTTTTTTATGACTAGGAATCATGTGTCACAGAGGAACCTCCATTAACTCTGATTCTGTGTAAGTCAGTGGTTTTTTGAGATGACTCTAAACTGGCTTCCCTAATGATCACAGGTCATCTCAAAAACATTTATCTATGACTAGGTTTGTTTGTACTTATTTGAATGCATTTTTCGTGCTGATTCAACAAATGGTCTTAAAAATGCAGATTTTTTTTTTTTTTTTTGCGGGGGAAGGGGGAGATTTGAAAAATTATGGAACTCTGAGTGAATATGGACACAAACAGGGCCCAGAAGGTTAAAAGACAATGACACAACATGTTAACTCTCTGGGCCCTAAGAGCTGATTTGATTGGTTATTCATAGTGGTATATCAGATAATTAACCTATCAGAGACATGGTAAAAACAGTTTAAAGGTGTCATGTTCTATCACATAACTAGCCAATCAGAGCTACTGTAAAGAGAGGTTGTAGACCTCAAGGTGTTAAGCTGTGAAGAAACTCTAATCAACAACGAAAAGTGGTTGCACTTAGCGCATCTCTTGCACTATGATCCTTAAAGTATGTGATGCGGACATGACAGATTTGTGGAAATTTAACAACTTGTCCTAAATTTAAAGGCACTATCAGTGATATGAAAAATGAAATTGAAAAAAAAATCATTAAAAAAGTCAGATTTTGCATGTCTGTACCACTTAAAGGTATCCTAACAAAACCTACAAGTTATAAGACCGAAAGCATCCTAATCAGGACAAATCTGATATTTTAGTCATTTCTGTCTGCACGGGCATTTAGTACAACACGTAATTGAATGGAGATTCATATCTCAGAACACTGCCATTTTTCCCATTTCTGCAAATTTTTCAGTTGGGAAAAATTGACTTACGAGAATTCTACTGGCTTATCCTTCACTCGTAAGCTACTCCTGCAAATTTTGAATACTTTGAATCTTTCGGGTGGATCATTGATAGTGTGTTTAATTTGACTACTTGGTAAACAAGATATACTCAATACTTGTGAAATTATATGTATAGCCCTTGTTTTAAAGGTGCTTGTTCCGATTTATATCTATTTTGTTCTCTACTTGATATAGCCTGTCACTTTTACATATGCCCCATCAAGTACCGTGGGAAACAAACAGGCGCGTAGCCAGCCCAGTGGTTCCGAGGGGGCAATTTCCGGTAGGTGCATCAAATTTCCCGGTTGCAGGGCAAAGAATCCGAAAAGGGCTGATTTAACATAATTATCAGTATTTTATTCCCGATTTCCCCTCAAAATTTTTCAGAGGGGAACTCTGCCCGACGTTTCTGCCCCCACTGGCGAGCCATGGGAAACAAATGCTGTTTAGATATGGTAGAAGCAATTAGAGAATAAAAGATAGGTTTGTTGTTTTGCCTATCTAATACGTGTCATATTGGATGGGCAGTCCAATATTTTGAGCACTGGATGTCGGCACACAGCCGTTGGGGTTACCACTACGATAAAATATTGGACATTGCCCTCCAATATGGACACGAATTAGATAGGCAAAACAACAAATCCTATCTTTAGTCTCAGCTGATTTGTTTTTGGTGTTTTAATCACTGAAAAGAGAATTTTGTGTTTCAATAATATCGTTTGTATTAAAAAACAAAAAAAAAAACAAAATATTTCCCCGCTTTGTAAAAAAAATTACCCAAACACCCGACTAACCTGCGTGCACTGCGTAAAATTACACGCGAGCGTAAACACTTGCGCGGCGACGCAATATCTAATATCGTATTGTTATAAGATAGGCAACAACCAATGATATTGCGTGTGTGCTTACTAAACCACCCCAAGAAATAAGGCATAAGCATATATTGGCAAAGCACATTCTAATACTGTGCTAATATTGAGGGTTAACCATTTATTAAAACAGTGGGGTTTTTTATATCTTTGGACAGGAATGGATTTGAGGGCTCAAATTTCAGGACAACAATGAGAAAAAAATACGGCCTTCATCTTCGCTATTAAAATGGAAACTACTTCCGGGTAAATTCAGGGGGTCCAAAGACGATCAGAACATGCACCTTTAATGGCTTGCAGTAGTAGTGGATGTTACTCATGTCTCTGCTAAGAAGTACCTCAACACCTATGAATGTTTATATCCTCATAACAGTATGGTTGCACAATTCAGATGCTCATATCTCTTTTAGTGTCCAATCCATAATGGAAGTGGTAGAATAGTCAGTGTACCTTGAAATGAAACATAAGTTGACACAACATCAACCATCTGACACCACTGAAAGTTGACTACATATTGAAGTATATTTTTTAATAAGTTAAGGGTTACACTATTGTCATATCATAAATATGCTAAAGATTAATGTCTAGTATAATGTTCAAAAAATAATCTGGCAAAAGGAGGTATTTTCCTATTGTTTTTGCTGTGTTTGTTGTGTCGCCTGCCTTAAGGCAGGGAAGACAAGGGGATCACTGGTCCACTGTAGTCTGTTGTTGTTGATTTGTATGTGTTGTTGTTGTGTTGTGTTGTTTGGAAAAAGGGTTAAATTTTGCCTGTAATATCTGAATACTTTGATGGATTTAAACCAAATTTGAGTCATTTATCGCAAAAAGGGATTCCAGCATTTGCTGATGAGCGGGTCAATGGTCACATACAAAGGTCAAAGGTCATGCGAGTGTAAGTTGTTAAGATAGGCTATGAAAATGTAAAATTGACATAATTGAAAAGTTTAAGTTCAATTGGAACCAAACTTGAGTCATAGGTGCAACATTGGATCCCTCATTTGTTGATGCAGTCAAAGGTCACATGCCAAGGTTAAAGGTCATATGAGACCTATCATTACAAACTGCGACGGCAGGTGACACATGCGGTCCGAGGACCGATGTATTTTTTTTCTTTTCCTTACAACATTATGCCAACATAGCAAAATCTATTTTCAAAGGAATAATATAGCAAAATGCATTTTCCAAATTAAAGTGCAATAATTAGTGTAACAGAAATCCCACTATTTTCTTTTTTGAGAAACTTTGAATTTTGACCTCAATGTCAGCCTTTGTGGCGCAAGTTCATAGAATGCATAATAGAACATTTTTCCACCCTTGTTGAACAATTAATCAAAATAACCAGATTTGCAAGTTTTTAACATTACAAATAGGAAAATTGAAGATTTTAAGTGTTAGTTTTGAATAGGTTTAATTGAGTTACTCCCAATCCTTTTTAATGAATGCACATATTTAGCAGTGACTGATGCAGGGCCTCATTAAATATGGTTGCCTTCAATATCTATTATCAGTTATTTCTCTTGAACTATACAGCACTCAGCTTGATTGAAATGAGACATTCACCCTAAATGCCAGCACCTTTGCTCTATTTCAGATATCATCCTAGTCTACTCAATTCAGTCACGGTGTCATTTTTGTAAATAGCTTGGTATTGCCCAACACTATCACTAGTATCAGCACATATCAAAGACTTACACAGACATTTCAGGCAGTCTTATTAATTACATACAAAATCTGAGCAATTTTTTTTCTGCGCGCACATTTTACGAGAGACGTAATTTTAAGAAAGTTGATTGCTCTGCAATAATATCTTTATAAAGATATTTTGAACATTTATTGCTGCAAATGTTATAGTTAATGCACATTCCTAAAAAAACCCTTCTTGCCATAAAATTAAGTGTTGTTTATATACGCTATAGGATGGAGATAACCTTTATTTGCCTTGATATTGTCAAATTTTTTAGAAGCAGCTCTTTGAAATTTTATCCCCTGCTCAAAAGCAAGAGGGAGATATTGCGAGGGTTGCGCAAAGTCCGTTTGTATGTGTGTGTATGTGATTATGTGTGTGTTTGTTCCAATTTGGTTAGTTTTTTGTTCTGTCTCCTTCGAAATGCGAAGTCCAAATCTAACCAGACTTGGGGTTAAGGTTTGTCTAGGGGTTCTTATATGTGGATGATGCCAAAGGTATGGACCAAGGTCAAAGCTTTTCTGAGGTATGTTCCAGACTTGCTCTTGCCAAGGGGTGACAACAAGTTTACTTGCAGGATTTTAGCTTTTACAGTGGGTATTTGATAGTATTGAAATACAAAAATTTGTGACTTTCCACAAAGCTTTTCATTTTTCCTGCACTTGGAAAGTATAATCAGAGAAATTTAAATCATCCTGTGGAAGACTTTCCAAATTTAAAATGCAATATCCCAACCTTTACAGGGTCCCTTCATTGATTTTTTGTGTGCATATTTGGGACAATTTTGTTTTAAAAAATAAGTTTTTGGTAGTAAGATACAGTATACATTTTAAATGTTTGGTGACCCGTAAGCTGATACCTGAAACTGAAAACTCACTCTTTTTTTTTCACAATCTGTAAATGAGCAAAATAAAACTACAGAAAAGAAAATAGCAGCAGACAGATTTGTGAGGCAGGTCATGCAGACACAGGCTTTCTAATAGCCCAGCTTAACCTCCCGGGCACTACCGCCTATGATACAATATGTCTGATTGGCTCATAACAGGACACAACATGAAATAGCCCTCTGAGTAACCAATCAAAATAGTGCTTCTATATCTCTGTGTAAACCAAACCACCATTCTTTTAGTATCACTCATTTGCTCATTACATGATATTACCTTCCAAGTGACCAATTAAAATAGTGCTTAGAAGCCGAGAAATAGGCAGGTAGTGCTCAGGGGGTTAACAACCAGTCTAGTGACAGACTACTGTAAAAGTGGTATTTTTCGCGCTTGTAATTTTTCGCGCATTCACAATTTTTAACATTTTCGCTTGTTTTTGAATTCGCTTTTTTCAGCTATCCTATATAGACCTACACACAAAATACACATTTTTGCACATTTAATTTTGTGCTAGCTCAGAAGTGCGCGAAAATAAATGTATCGCGAAAATTTTCACTTTAACAGTATAATGTCTGATTTACCTACTAATGAATGCCATGCATAGATGGTGTTATTAACATGTGGCAATATTACACAAGGTTATTCTTGCTAGGCTATTAAAATCAATCTGAATAGGTCAAGATTCAGATTTGCCAAATGTGTGTACTTCAATAATTACGTGTCTGTTGTCTGGTTATTTACATGGAAACATTTTTTTCAAAATCAAATCTCGAAAAGACATCAAGATATTGCGAGAGAAAATTCAATTTGTATGCAGAAAGGGAACATGTGTAGACCCCCTTAGGGCCCTTTTGTTTTATGTCGTCTAAATAAGCACAAGTCATAGTCAATTATCTCTAGTTCCGCTACACAAGTAACCCAAGTGAAGTGAACCAACTACGCAAGTCATTAATTGTACGGGAAAGGTAATAAAAAAGTTTGTATCAGAAGAAAATGGACCAAACCATATTAAGGAAAATACATTTTCTGTTTGTTTTAATTAAAAATGGCTTTGTGAAGTGTGTGGAATTTTTTATGCATTTTTTTCCCCAACCACTTTTTGACCGTATTGATTTTTTTTTTAATAGCTGAAAACCCTTCTTTACAAACTAAAGAAAAATGCACTTAACCCCCTGAGGTCTACCACCTTTCTTACAGTATCTCTGACGGATCTCTGATTGGTTTATTACATGATATAACAAACTATAACCTCTTATTAGCCAATCAAAATGGACCTTCTATACATCTGTATAAACATTGAAGCTTTTCTTTCCATGTCTCTGATTGGCTAAATAATGTCATATAACATATGTGTAACCAATAAAATCAGCTGATAGACCACTTTTCTTACAGTATCTCTGATTGGTTTATTACATGATATAACTTACTATATAAACTATATAACCTCTTATTAACCAATCAAAATGGACCTTCTATACATCTGTATAAACATTGAAGCTTTTCTTACCACGTCTCTGATTGGCTAAATAATGTCATATAACATTTGTATAGCCAATAAAATCAGCTGGTAGACCTCACAGGGTTAAAGGGCATTTCATGAATCATGATCCACAACCTCGTCCCCCGATTTACCTCGAAAAAGTTGAGATTTTTATATCATCTGAGCCTTAGTAATCCATGTGTACCAAATCTTACGTGCAAATTCGGTCGTATCTTTTAAGAAATTTGCAATTTTGTATTTTCTGTCCGTAAACGGACAGAAATTACAGCACAGTGGCCTATGGGACTGTGGGAAACAAGCATTTGCTCATAACACAAAACCGCAAGCTCGGGATCAACTCAAATTTTGTGAATAAGCTTTTCTCAAGGATATCTAGTGAACCATGAATAAAACAGAATGTGCTTGATCACGAAATGCACCTTCAAAATATGCAGTCTTCTGAAACAACATTTTTTTTCTTTTCAATTATATATCATGATGTGCCCTTTCGCATTAGTAAGGTTCTGTCAATTTCAATTTGGTTGGGTAACAATGTAATTGCATTGAATGACATAGTTGGTATTTCGAAAATATCCCGTGTGTGTGAGGCACGGGGCTACAATGGAATATTATGCGATCCGCGGCCACATTTTCATGTGACACTCGATGGTAAGTCATACAATTATTACACTTTGGGTCAATCATTAACGAGGTAACTTATGTAAAGGGACATTCTTTTGATGGTTATAATTGATGATTTGATTGATGCGATCTACATGTATCCATGTTCAATGGTGTATCCTGTATGCTTAATGTTCTATAGATATGAATGCGGATGAGCTGAAATCCGAGTGATTACACGTTGATGAATTGCTAGCATGGCATTTAATAGCAGCAATGTAATCAATGTAATGTAGAATCTGGAGATGAGGTTGGAATCTTTACAACATCCTTGGAGAATAACATGTATTTAATATAGCATGTTTATCAATGTTTTTGTAAAACAATCTAATAAGAGTAGATATCAGAACTTACACATTTCAGGACTTTGATTCTTTACTGTTTCTTCCATATCATTGAAAAAAAAAATTGGTGAACTAACCCTTTAGTGGCTAGGGAACAGAGTGTGTACAGCGTTTGTAAGGCTAAACCTAGACCCAGGTGAGCATTCTCAGGCATCAATGACACGGGGTAGTAGTGTCAGGTTGATAAAGCTAGAGGTAGAAAACAAGGGGGGGGGAGAATGAGGTATCACGAAGAAAAAAGTTGGGCAAAGGGGGAACCTTGGGAACCGCAATAACACTAGACAAGCGGAAACCAAGAAAAGCGACACATGGGTTGGAACCAGGGTGAAAAATTATTGTGTTCTAAAGGAGGTAGAAAGGCCATCCAAATTAGGGTTGCGGCATTTATTACGTTTTATTTAAAATTACGATGTAGACCTACATTATGCATTTAAACGCTTGTTTTAAGGTGATATTAGGTAATTTTTCAACTGGCAATGATAAACATTTTTAGCTTTTTCTTTTTCAAGATTCATCTCGCTGCCTTTGACCCCCCCCCCCAACACCATGACATATGGAATCACACACTAAATAAACTAGGTGTAGAAGACGACGTCAGAAAAAATGACAAACAGTGTTGGCGTCCGGAATATGGCCCTTGCCTAAAATGAAGAGTCACAAATGTTGATGAGTTGTATCTTTAAATGAAAATTGAAATTAATCATAAAGTGTGGACTAGTAACAAAACCATTTGGGTGGTAAAAGATTTTGTCTGTGCCATTTTGTAAATTTCTGAGGGTTTGGGGAAACTGTACAATTTTAGTTTCTAGTAACACGCAACTAAGGCATGAAACGTTTTGAAAAACAGCAAAAAATCTTTCGATGCTCTGTAGCGAAAAAAGTGGTTTTTTTTTTTTAATCAGCCTTGAGCATATGACACCTTTTTCATTTTGTGGAAGAGGTATGGTGCTAATCTTACAAAAAAATGACAGTTTTGAATAACCAGTCGCTTTATAGCGAGAAATCGACGTTTGGTGAGAGGTCATTTTGTAACCAAGTCTATGGGCAGGTATTTAGTGGTGTCGATACTATGCACAGGTCGTGTGCAGGTTGGTAGCTGAACAAATACCCAGGGGAGTACCCAAGGGCAGTAAATGACATTCGGTTATCAACATGACATGTACTACCCCATGTTCAAAACAAGTTTGGTTGGAATAGTATCACAGCTAAAAAGTTTGGCAAATTTAACCTATGAAATCCCCCCCACCACCACCAGCATAATTGCTTATGTGGTATGGACAGATTGTGTGCGGTTTGTTGACTGAACATGATCCAGGGGAGCACCCCCAGGGCAGGGTCAATGAAACAGGTAGTAGTTGTCATGTGATAAGCTATATCATAACAAACACTATGAGTACAATATGCTCATCCCACCAAGGACACAGTTCAATGGTGTGTGGACTGGTAAATATGACATAAACTGACCTTGTGTGATTGAGTACTCATATATCATAAAACAAAAACAGGGGGTGTATTTTCTAAATTACACTGAGTTGAATGGAAGGTACTGAACTGTCAAGGGAATTGAGATGTTATTGCCTTTCATAGTGCAAGTTTAGTTGGAATTGGATAAGATCCAAAAAGTTTGGCAATTGTTAACTGTGATATTCCCCTTTTGTAACTGCCTATGGTGGTATACAATTGTGTGCCGGTTTGTAGACTGAACCCAGAGAACCATTCAGGGCAGTCATGAATGGGTAGTAGTGTCATGCGATAAGATATATCATATCACAGAAAAAGGGATTTGGCACCGCTTTTAAGGGAACTAAGGGACTATAACAGGGCCACGGACTAATGTGATTAGTAGTTTCGCACACATGCATACGCATACGCTGCAGTGACACACACACACACACACACCCCACACACCCACATTCAAACACCACACACACAACACAGTCATTTATAAGTTCAGCTTTCCTATGGTCCATAAGAATGAACATTTTGTGTGTCTGGGGCAAAAATTGCAGAAGGAACATGGGATTACTCTGGTCGTATGTCTGTGTCTGTGGTCAAAATGTTAACCCTTAAATATGCATGCTGTATTGAGTTCCGTAAGGGCTACGAAGATGTGAAACTTGTGGAAAGGAGGGGGAGGGGTGGGGGTGACATGTTGGTGACCTCATGTGACCTTAGGACCTCTATGACCTTTGGCTCCCATTCACAAACCACGATGGTAGACGACAGACACTTGCGGTCCGGGGACTGTGATGTTTTTTTGGAGTAGGAACTTGCAAATTTTTTTCCACCCGATTTAGGAGCATTCGAGCATTTTATGGTATGGTAACTGGCGCTTGATTCAACATGGAACTGTTTTGGTTTTCTTTTTAGTACGTCTAAATACCCAGTGCTGTCATCCTCACGTCTCAGACAATTCAAGCTTTTAACCAGCATGAAGTGATGCATAGTGTTCTGCATTAAAACAGAAAGGAAAAGCCAGAAAATACCGGATGGACAGACTGGCTGGATGGCCGGCTGTCAATCTCGAAAAAGTAATGTTCTTGGGCAAACAAACAATTTTGTTGATCAACTAAGTAAACAACAGTTCATTTGACACCCAGCAGTAGAGCACATGTCAAAATCTTTTAGGAAATCTATTATTTCAATAAGTATAGAAAATAGTATATAAACTTTTTTTTCATAATTTAACATTATATAGAAGTGCATTTGCTCTGGAGTTATCGCTAGGTTATGGTACAATGTATGGTGTGTGGGCCAGTTCAGGATTTTACATCTTAATTTGGACACAATATGTGCCCAATAGATGTTTAATAAAAAAATGGAAACTACCAATTGATAACAATTGATCATGAAAGTAACTTGCTCTATACCTTGTCAAATGAAACATAGGAAATGTTAGGAATACAAACAACAAATTCGCGAGCATCCGTCTACGTTCACTTACATCTGTAAGCACTTGCCAGTGATGCTCATGAGCGAAAGAGAAATAAGCGAAAGTGTCATGCCAAAAGTTGCGTGTGATGAACCCATTAGGATCCTTAAGCAATGTTATCATGTTTGGTAATTTTGATTTGTAAAGGTCTATGTGAAGAAGTAGCAACACTAAAGCATTACACCTTGTTCGGTAAGTGGAAACAGATCCCCTAGTTTGTCTTATGGGTAAACTCATTGGACTTTATCAAGGGTCATGATTCAACTTAGAGTAATAAGTTATAGAATCATGTGGATTTTATAATTTTACGTCATACAATTATTAAATTTTGATATGATGCTGTCATCTAAAGGCAGATCACAGATTTCAAAATATTGTTTGTTGGTGTAGAATTAAAAAATAGTAACTCAATTAAAAGATAGTCCTTAAATTCCAAAAATTTAACCATGGCAATCGATTAGATTCCTCTGACTTAATGTGTACTTTAACATAACCATAATGACACTATAGGCCACAATATACCACACCACTGAGGGTAGAAAATTGCACTAAGTCCCAAATCATGCGATGAAGTCATCATAAGAACACCCATATGGGCACGAGACTCACTGGCCAGGAAGCAACACCATAGTGGCGCACTCACTGGTTATGGGACTGAGGGCCCCGGGGTCCCCTACCTTGCCACACCAGTCTATTCCCACCCACGATGTGAAATCTTTTTAGCTTCTATCCCTTCACCCCTTCCCTTCCTCAAGGGAGAATAGGCTAGAACAAGGGCCTGGTAGGATGATGCATCAATTTGAGTTTAGCAATTTCAAAGTAGGGATCAGGAGGATGAAAATTTTATGCTTAAGTAAGATTAAGTAAGAAAATGAAGATTTGTTAGAAAAGTGAGAGAAGCATCTTGGGAAAGCGCTGATTTTGCCTTTAATAAGACAAACACACACTCACATGCCACCACACCATTCACTGCATTACCATATGCACATGCACACACACAGTGGCATAGCAGAGGGGGGGGGGGGGCAGGGGGGACGCGGCCCCCCCAATAATGGATTACAGCGGTTCATTGAAAAAATTCAGGTAGGGCACTTGCAGCCGGATTGTCGGACAAAGTATAGGGTTTAAAGTTCAATGGACAGCGAGCAACACAAAAGTAAATTTCACAAAATCGTACAAAAATTAGCCTAGGAAGACATTAAAGCATATAAAAAACCCAAAATTTTCAGGGGGCTTCGCCCCCTCGAACCCACCGGGGCTTCGCCCATGCGAAAACCCCAACAGGGGCCCTAAGGCGGGCCACCTGGACCCTACCCATTTTTCTGTCGGTTGAGATCGGACACTGGCCCCCCCCAAATGAAAATCCTAGCTACGCCACTGGCACAATCTAACACCAACACATGCACACAAACAACAGAAATAACCACACACAAATCATTTTGATTGTTTACATTCAACGTCCTCGTACTGAAAACAACAAAGTACCAAGTGTTTATAATGTATGTAAAATTTTAGTAGCCCCTTGTGCAATTATTAAAGGTGCTTGTTCCGATCGTCTTTGGGACCCCCCTGATTTAACCGGAAGTAGTATCAATTTTGATATCAGATGAAAGGCCGTATTTTTCTCATTGTCGTCCTGAAATTTGAGACCTCAAATCCATTTCATTCCTAAGATATAAACAAAAACCGCCGTTTTAGTGGTTAACCACCAATATTAGCACAGTATTGAATAGGGCTTTGCAACATGCATTATTGCGTCTACCATCAAAACTGCAAGTTTGTTTCCCACGGTACTTGAAGGGGTGTATGTGCATTGTGCAAGTGCCAGGCTCTCATATCAAGTAGAGAACACAATACACATAAATTGGAATAAGTGTTTTTTACTATTCATATTGCAAACAAGATGATGAAGTTAAAGGTGGGTGTTCCGATTTATATGTATCTTGTTCTCCACTTGGTATGAGAGCCTGGCACCTGCATACATTTATCATCAAGTATCGTGGGAAACGAACTTGCGGTTTTGACAATAGAAGCGTTAATGCACATTGCAAGGCCCTATTCACTACTGTGCTAATATTGGTGGTTAACCACTAAAACGGCAGTTTTTTGTTTATATCTTTGCAAAGAAGTGGATTTGGAAGCTGAAATTTCAAGACGATAATGAGATAAATATGGCCTTTCATCCGATATCAAAATTTAAACTACTTCCGGGTAAATCAGGGGGTCCCAGATGCGATCGGAACAAGCACCTTTAACAGAACAACCTAGGTTTCTGCCCACCAGCAGAATTATGTCAAAGGACTAAGAATTTTCAACCATATGCCATTTTCAAGAGTTTGCAGTATAAGATATAGTTTTCCGCATGTTGCTCAAACCTGCATTATTTTCCTTTTTAAGGAGATATTTTGTGATCCAATCTTAGTACCCCAGTCTTAAAACAAGTTAAGCTTTTTATATCATCTGTACCATTGGATTACAGAGGTTTCCCAATCCTCAGCCTCAACCTCATCATTCTTCTCTCAAACCTGAGATTTTGCTGTCATTAGAATCCTTTTGTTTCTCAGTTCACCAGCAAAATATTTTAGTTCTCTGCCATTTTGGTGCTTCAAGATAAAATATTGGTTGTTTATTTGCAATAATCTATTCCCAATTGTAATACATGCATTTACCACTCACATTAAAATGGTATGTCAGATTTGAATCAAATTTTGGAATTAAAGTACGTTGATGATAGCCTTTTCCTAAGAAATACAGAAAAATGAAATGTTTTGTAATCACACAGATCACCTTTAAATCCACTGTCAGTGATTTTCTTGAACAGAATCAGGTCTGAACAGAATACAATAAAATTCATCAAAAATTAGATTTCGACATTTTTGGAACAAGCGTGCAGTTGATAATAAACCTTGTAAATAGTAGTTCTAAGTGAATACAATCTTCTAAAACCAAAATCTGCCATTTATGATGACTTGTGTTCATGTCCGTACAGACTTTCATCAAAGTAGCCAAATTGGGAACAGTGCATGCATAAAAAGTAGCCAAATTTGGAACAGTGTATCATGAATTGTCAATACCATACATAATCACTGTCATAACCAACTACATTATCCACATTATTTGTGATGTTCTTTGAGAATCATGGCTCACTTTGATAATATAATTTATCAATTGGTGAAGCAAACGGTTAATCATAAATAAGGACAAAATCAATGTTAAGGTGGTATTGTGTGATACCTATTATGCCTACTTTGTGCAAGGAGGGTATCTTGGGGATGTGACTCAGAAGTTGGATATGGGAAAATGCAGTACAAGTGACACAATGTGGTGTATACTTTGGGGCAAATTTGCCTCTTTTTCTTCCTTGACAAATGGAGGCGGGTGTTTGAGGGGGGTGTGGCCTCCCCCCCCCCCCCCCCCCCCCCCCTTCTGTGTTCTATGGGAAGCACTAGGCATTGCTTTGGTAGGGTCTATTGTATATGTCTGTCTTGGTAAAAAAATGTTAACCTATACAAATTGCCCGCCGTTCCACCATATTGTTCACACATTTTCATGATTATCATGTTTTGAGGAGTCCAAGTGTTGAAAATATAGGATCCAAAACATGATATTCATAAAATCGGATGATTTACGCCAAAATTTATTGTCTCGCTATGAGTTTAAAAATATTGGCCTCGACTGCGTCCGCCCAATATTTTGCAACGCATAGCTCGAACAATAAATTTGGACTAAATCGATCAATTTTATATGACTATCTTGGATGCAGTGGTCCTTTGGTTGTGACCCACATGTTGACGATCTCAAGTGACCTTTGATGAACGCTGTATTTTTTCTTAGACACATTTTGACTAAACGCATCACAGACTTTATGCCTTGGCAAAGCAGTTGACACTCATTATACTCTACATTTCTGATCTTATGCATACCCGTAATTCAAAGTGCCCCATCATGCATATTCATGATTTCTGGATTCACAAAAATTGAATTCTACGGAAGTGGGACTCTGTGTAATTAGCCCGAATTTCATGGCGCAGGA
This sequence comes from Ophioderma brevispina, assembly GCA_023653785.1. NCBI lineage: Eukaryota > Metazoa > Echinodermata > Ophiuroidea > Amphilepidida > Ophiodermatidae > Ophioderma > Ophioderma brevispina. The sequence goes on from JAMKCH010026450.1 coordinate 72,353, forward strand.
ATAACTTAATGTACAGCAATTCACTGTGGCGAAGTCCGGCATCAGATAAGCACAGCATATCTACATCGAATATCCATCCATTAGAGTTTTAATATGAGGCCATCAATCATATATACGTAATGAACATGCCATTGATTTGACCTGGAAATGCTATACATGGTACAGCTCTCACACAATGGCCGACAAGTGCAAAATTGGCAAAATATTATGCCACTTTTTATGAGTGGATTTCCTCAGTTCATAAATCATTTATTTATGTAACAATACAGGTGACTGGAGATGACGTGTCTAGCCACTGCAACTGTTTGTTTTGTTGTGTTTTTTTGTTGTTGTTGATGATAATGCCATCTTACGTGTTCCTTTATTTGTTGTTGCTGATGTCTCCCTTGCTGCAGTCAAATTTGTTTGTCTGAGCTTGCATTGTTAATGAGAAAAAAGCTGTAGGTTCATAGTTTGACCTATCTGCCTGCACTGCATTAACATATTGGTATTTGTATTGTTTTAGGTTCTGTGAGAACAGATCTTTGTGTAAAAATTAGTGAGAAAGAGAAAAATGCTGTTCTGCACACACCTAAGTGAATTATTGTTGAGGTCCTTCTGTTCACCAATATTGGCCTCCATTGAGTTGTTCTTGCTTGTGCCATGCATGATTTTGCATCTTCCCTCAAGCTTATGTATGGCAGCTACTTGGGGAAGATGAGGACAGACAGAGTGAGTTATGGAGAGACAAATTGGAGTTAAAATGGCACAGTGCGAGTTATCACTCAGACCTTCACTTAATAGTGCGATTGTACTGTTAGAGTCCATTGTACTGTATACAAATACTACATGGTTAGAGGGAAATAGGGCACACTATTTTCCTGACTGGCTACAGGTCTATCACCCCAAACCCGAAGAGTACCCATAGACAGTACCAAGGGAAAATAGTGTGCCCTATTTCCCAGATATAAACTGTGTAGTGTTTGTTTTGTTACACCTCACTGTGACTCTGGGGATGATAGCACATCTAATAGGAATCAGCCAATGAACTAGCATGATATGTTCAGGAATATTCATGAGGTGGTAATAAAAAAGCTTGCAGTGTTGTGATATTGTGCAATATTTGGTAGATGGTTTAATATCCAGTGATAGTGATATTCCAGTGAAAAAACGTAAAAGTATAAAATATTTGCAGTAAAGCAAGATTAAGAATGCTTTACCACTTGTTTGTTTGTTTGTTTTTATTTGGTAACACCAGCATGAAAGTACAATGACATTGCAAATAAAATAAAGCAATAGAAAAAGTACACTAACAAATATACAAACCAGAAATATTTTAAAACTGGCACATATATAAAGTACTTACAAAGCCATACTTGGATGAAAACACACTGACACCAAAGCTGACAAAACCAGGATAGCCCATTAAGCCTGCCAACAAACACTGAAGGAAGCTTATTTCCAATGGGGTCGTAATAAACGAAAGCAAAGGCTGTGAGCTGTTCACCTCGCCTAGCAATTTTTCATATTTACAATGGTGTGCTAAAGTTTTTGCAAGGCAGGCCCGTATGCTGGGTGGTGCAATTCCACAAAAGGGGCAAAATGTCCACTTTTTGATGATTTTTTAATTAAAAATGTCCAAAATTTAGAGAAATATTGACAAGAAAGTTCACTTTTTGGTGATGAAATGTTCAAAAAGTCCAAAAAAGGACCATTTGGGGGGTTAGGTCCACTTTTACCAAAAAAAGGTCCACTGTTTCAGAAAAAAGGTCCACTTTTTTTGAAGTCCCGCACCCCCCCCCCACAAAATGAAATCCTGCATTCGGCCCTGTTTCAAGGTTACTCAAGTGAGCTTCATTTCCAGTTCAAAGGGTCAAAGGTTACTTCAGGGGTCATAGCAAATATCATAACAGCCACTATATGACCACTTGTGGGTAGATTCAAATTGTAAAGTACCTTCAATCCAATGTCTTCATAATATCATGCCCTCTGCACAGAATGGTAACACCTACAGGGTCTGTGTTTAGTGATTAAATGAGCCCAAAGTCTACGACCATAGTGTTGTACGTTAAAAATACCACTTGATTTGCCATTGCTGAAATGAAGGTATAGATGCTCTGAAACTATTATTGTTCAAGTTAAGCTGTACAATCTAGACAGAGGAGCTGCCAAGTATCTAATGCAAGTAGGCTATGTCCAGAGCAGTGTTTCAAAGATGCTGCAGGACTTTGAATGGCAAACTCTTACCACCAGGAGAAAGATCAACAGACTTGCTGTTTTCCAGAAAGCCTGCCAGGGTGACCTTGCCATCCCGGTCAAAAACCTGCTGCACCCGGTACAATGCCCCACTCGCAAAACCCATAGTCAATTTTTTATTAACATCCGTGCATCCTTAGACACCTATAAGTACGCTTTTATTCCACGAACAGTCACCGAGTGGAACTTACTACCACAATCACTTGTTTCCATCAGTGATCCTAAAGTTTTCAAAGAGCAACTAAAGCAACACTTCAAGTAATCACCATCTATAGCACACATACACATCGGCCCTGTTCACTTTTCCCCACTAGGGGTGTTGAACTTGTAACTAAGCAGAAGCACAAACAGTCTCAAAGGAGTTTAAGAGAGTCGCCTTGTGAAAAGAAAGACTATCAACCAAGTAACATCTATTGGTATTGAACCTGGTGAGCATCTTCCACCTGGAAAAGACTACTCATAGGCTGAATGGCGATGTCTCAACAGATTGAGAACCAGAACCGGCTGATCTAAGGTTTCCTTGCAGAAGTGGGGCAACCTGGAAGCAGATCAGGACACTACCTGTGGTTGTGGAACAGCACCACAGACAATGGAACAGCTCTAGGGCAGCCCAACAATGGATAGACAAGGACCTTGCAGAATTCAGTGAAGCAGCCAGACATTGTGCCCATCTTTGGCTGGATAATATTTGAGAACCACTGTGTTTGGACATAAGAAGAAGAAGAACAAGAAAAAAGGTTGAATGCCATAGTGTAGACCACTCTCTTAATTGGTCTTGCTGAACAGATAAGTGATAATTAGCTTGTCCATGGTTTACACAAGATCTATGGAGACAAACTGAGGCTTAAAGGAATTTATTGGCATGAATCTATCGGCACATAAATAATGAAATATCCCTAAATGAGATGTACCAGATGTTTTTCATGGTCATTGGAGTATTCCTTACAAACAAATCCAGATTATTCTGACAAATGTACACGACTGTACAGCAATCCTGGAAGCTGCCATGTTTATTCCCTGTGCTATATTTATAATGCCGCACACAATAACGAAACTGAAGAAACAAAAATATATCACATGAGTTCAGCTAGTCTGCCACAAGCTGCATCCTTGCGAACTTCGGTGAGTACACAAAGGATAGGAGTGAAGTTCATGGCTTTTGGCAGAATGATAGCATAAATAATAAACTTGGCAGCTTCCTTAAATCATCTACTGCTATGAAAATTAAGCATGAAAATGTTGTTTTCTTCACAAGGAATATTCCAAAGAACATGAAAACCATCTGGTACGTCTTTTGGGATATTTCATTATATATGTGCTGATAGATTCATGCCAATAAATTCCTTTCATAAATAATCCTTATAAGGAACAATGGTTTAGTTAAATTGGGAATTTTGTCTATTTCTATTAATGGACAAAAATGATTTCACAGTGTCCTATCTGGCACAGTGGTACATTATACAAACATCTACTGCAACACAAAGAGCATTTTAACTTTATTTCCATACCATACAATTAAAAGCCATGCACTTAAAATGACCAAAAGGCCAAGAAGGTGAGAGGTGGATGTCACCTTAAAGAAAAGGTTACAATATCAATTTTAAAATAAAATATCAAGAAACAACAAAATATAGCTAATGCTCAAGATAAGACAGGAATCAACTGATATTAGAAATACACTTTTTAAGATGCGTTGTGAATTGTGTTCAACAACATAAAAATGTACAAAAATGATTGAATGTTCCATTAAAATATCATTTTGATCAAAATTAATATTTTGAAATGGTAATTTTGGAGAATTGATGATACCAAAAGATCTCCCATTTTGCCAATAGTTTCTTTATACTTCGTAAACATTTGCCAATATATTCAAATTGTTTGTGCCAATGTTTTACACCTCAACGCAATGACTCATATATACACATATCCGGCAAATGGAAGCTGTATGCATTTGAGTATAAGGAAGTTGGTATGTGATTACAAACTAAATACTTGAGTGGTATAATTTTTGTGTAATTTATCTTGTGTGGGCAACATGAAAACCACCATGTTTTAGCATATATAGATTATTCACAGGAAGTTATGTGGAAAGTCATATCTTGGTCAAATGTGGGGAAAAGGACAGGCCATTTAAATAGGTGGTGCTTAGAATTTGAAGGGGTTTCTTCATGTTTGTGGTGTGCATATGTTTATTTACCTCAATAAATTGGGCAAGAACTATATATGATTATCTTGTAAAGATTTCATCAGCAGTTCAATGTGTTTAAAGCTCCGTTCATATTGCACAAAGTGCTATCTACTGTAGACAGCATATAAAGGTCCATTTATATTCCACTGCAGTGCATTGCAGTGCAATGAAGTATGAATGGACCTTTATATGCTGTCTACAGTAGATAGCATAAGTGATCAAGTGAAATTGGTGGAATAGTCAAACAATTTTACCTTCCAACCTTGTTCTTAGGAAATATTTTTTTTCAAAGCTCATTTTCTTTGCATTTATACTTGCATTTAATTATGGCATTTATACTTGCATTTAATTATGACTATGTGATATGATGTCATGCATAAAAATGCAGATCTTTGTTTGACTAAAAGGGAAATATATCTCAAAGCCATTTTAGAGAAAATCTGATTCAGAATTCATATTTTTGGTGGTTGTTGTCCATGCCCAAGGCAGTATTATACCAAATATAACAGTTCTACCTTTTAAGGTTAAATGCCCTATAACCGGTGAAAATCTCTCCAGTGTTTCGTTTTGAAATACCATGATATTGAGGTCCTAAAAACAGAAGTAAAGGTAATTATGAACTAATATCAAGCTGATATGATAGAAAGAATTTGATAATAGGGAGTATGGTGTTTTCAAAGTGATGGTAAAAATAGTTGAGGAATTTGATTTTAACTCAAGATGCATACACTCCCAAATCAGTTTAATGAGATTTTTCAGTTTTATTTGTGTGTTGCAGAAAATATGTTTATATGCTTTTTTCACATTTAACTTGGCTGTGAGTGATTGTATCTTAATTTGTGTACTTTGTTCACAATTTTGTGCACTGAAATGTTGTTTCTTTTGTTCTCCGTGAATGCTTTGTGTACATGCACACATGTAAATAGCGATCTGCTCGACGATCTGCCACCAAACGTAGTTCAGCCACAGCCAGTGCACAACAGGTACTTGAAGAATAATTATTTACTGGTTGTTATTTTTTTTCAATATTAAAAAAAAAGCTTCAAGCTGTTGCAATAATTTGGGGTGGTTATAATTAAATGGTATTGAAATTTAATAAATGGGTAATTGTCACAATTATTTGGAAAACATATAGAGTTTGGTGTACCACTTTTCTGTTTAAAGCTTTTTTTTTGGATTTGATCCTAACTTCAAATGCTATCCATCCTAACTTCAAATGCTATTTCTTGGTCTTTAATCCTAAAGCAACAAATTTTCAAGCCTAACTTGCCCAATACTAGTCCAACTTCTAAACTTTTAATTAACCCTTCTGTAAATGTACTCCATATCATTTTGCTTGTCCATTTCCCAAACTAAACTCTAATCCTAAGCCTTTTCCTGATCTAATCCTTCCCTAATCAGTAATCTACAACTTAAGCTTAGGTGGGACATCAAACTCTAAATTATAGCCTTTTGTTTCTTCACTTTTTTTAAAACAATCGGTTTGTAATTTTGCTTGCCCTTTTCTGCATGATTTACCTGTTACACATTTGTATAATAGTGGTCACTTTTTAAAATCTGAAGTGTGTGTGTGTGTGCTATCTGGTATTATTTTTCCATCCAAAGTAATAAGTTACCCTTAATTACACACATGGATTAAATTTTTACCTAAAAGCTTGCTTTTTCTGTATTGGCTGAGTAACAATGCATGTGATTTTTTTTAAAATTTAAAAGTATATTTTTTTTAATTTAAGAAGTGTGTAGCTTCAAACTTGAAATGTAGTACTCTTTGTTTGAACACAAGATTTTTTAAAACTTAAGTGAATATTACTATTGGCTAGTTCAACTTGGAGGCCTCTGGTAGTTTAGTTACCGGTATTTCGCTTATATATGTAAGCAAAAAAGGAAGGTGTAAGCGAAGCCAGTCAGGAATGCCAAAGGCACTTCTCTGGTTTTGAAGGCGGCAGAACGGAAGCCATGCACGGAGGCCAGCGTGAGTGGAGTAAGCTCCTCTCCATGATGGCACTCTTCATAATTGGCTCTCAATATAAATTATACCATATATCATAAGAGGACCTTTTCAATCAGTGGCAATGTGTTTGTGAGCTTAGGAGATTTGTTCTTTGCACCAAGTGGTTGGTATTTAGAATTCACTGTCATATATGTTTTGTTAAAGGGATGGGAAAATTTTAAAGGGCTAAGCAGCGATAATGCGAGAGAATAAAAAAATGTTGAAATGCATTTTTTTAGCTTATAAATCAAAGATAACTATTTGCAATTCCATATAACTACCTTAAAGTAGGAACAAAAAACACCAAATAGGGGCCTAGTGAAAAAAATGAAGAATTTGAGGAAATTTGTCATACCATCTCCCTCAATAGACATACAATGATGACGACTCAAAATATACACTAAACCGCTGATTGTGGTTTACACCAGTACAAAATAAACAAATATAAATAATATTTGTGTTTGAGGTCAAACTGTACAGACTGTGATGCACAATATTACGCTTGTAAATCTGAGATATGCACATGGGAAGGCTTTTTGGATCTCAAGTCGGAATTTTGATACGCACGTATAGAAATTACTAGAATCAGATATAAAGTACCGCCTTGACTTTAATACACGGATTTCAAGCCAACCACTTTCACGTTATATAAGCACATTCTGTGCCAGTAACAAAAATACCAAAATACAAATTTTTATGATTTTTGTTCGATGTTTCAGATCAGGAAATCGCTGCTTACCCCTTTAAGTTTGCTTCGAGAATACTTCTTTTTTTAGCACTCTGTTATTGTGATTTTGGTATATCTTGTTTGTGTCATTTCATTTGAAAGATATAGCCAAATCATGTTTTTCTTGGTAACTCTAAATCAAGTGTTTTCCAACCAGGGGTCGCGACCCCTTCGCAGGCTCACAAGTATTGGGTCGTGAAACTAACTTTGAAAATAAAGTGTCAAATGAGATGTGTGATCAACAAAGACCTGTAAATGAGCTGATACATGCACCTAATTAATTTGTAAAGAAAATCACAAGAAAAATACTTCCAAACCAGTAAAGATAATAACAAAAATTGTAGCTGATGCATGCACTTAATTAATTTGTAAAGAAAATCACAAGAAAAATACTTCCAAACCAGTAAAGATAATAACAAAAATTGTATGTAATCTATTGCCTTCCAGCAAAAAAAACTTGTGGTGGGATTATAATAGGATTTTCTACTATTCCTCAGATTCTTTCAAAACTGGGGGTGGGATTATAATCGAGCATGGGACTATACTCGGGTCAGTACGGTATTATGTTTCAGGTTACCCATGCTTATCATATAGAAATGGGCACTTGGGCAAAAAAAGATTGGAGAAACCGTGCTCTAAATCCATCCATACTTTGTTCATCACCAAATAGGCAAGACTCTTCACACTGTGAATTGATATAGAATAATGCGGACGCAATTGCAAGCAACACTACCACAGCAGGCGCAGTGCATGATGTATGCGCGACACACGCTTGTGGCAAGAGGTGCAAACGTCAAACAGAATAACCTCCATGCGCTGATAAATAAAAGCCGATTTTTGCCTATTAGGTGATGAACAAAGTATAGTCTCCTAAATCACTTTTTCTTCCTAATCTATGATAAAAATAAAACTTAACCAAGGGTCAAGAGCATGAAGTAACTGATATTCCAGTGGACAAATCACAATGTTAAGTTCAATACAAAACTGGACATTTGATGGTGCTTTTTATTTTATGGCCAATTTCCTAAAAGTAAGGATGATTTTTCATGCTATTTGGTTGGTTCATCACTAAATGAAATGAAGCAATATAACTAGGTTTTATGTTTACTGCATGTCAACTTCTGATTTTATTATGCTAGCATATGGAAATGTATTAGTTTACCCTATGCGAGTCTGCATCTGACCTATATCTTTGTTCATTGCATATAATATGCTGCATAGCTTGGCTGATTGAATTATATTTTAGAATCAGCTTGGTTATGTCATATTTGATCAATTCTTTATCACCAATAGTTAAATATTATTTTTAATGATAAATTTATTGTCAAAATTTGTTTCATATTCCACCTGCCTTCTGAACTTGTTTGGTCAATTATCTCAAAATTGAGCAATTTTTAGGGGTTAAATTATGGAAGTCAAGTTTCGTATCTTATCTATATCTTAGTCATGTGAAATATTGAGGTATGGCTCGCATATGGATTAGTTTAGATTTGGACCATGTTCAGCATAATTCAACAGACATGTTGGGAGCCCAAAAAATCACACCCTCAACTCCATTTTGGGTAAATAAAGAATTTTGGGTGTCAAATTTAAGCTGGGCACCACATTTTTTTGGAACTTAATTTAACCCTTAGGCCTTGTCAAGGCTGTCTGCTAAGCGACAACTTTTGTTTTGTCACACACTTTAATTATATTGACATTTATTCTGATATATTTTGAACATTGTGTTTGTCAGTTTGAAACTCTGCTTCCGCATTTTTAGCTACCCTCTCTAGAGAAAGTCTGACTAACCAAAATTGGTACACTCCATGGTGGTCTGTTGTGCCCATTTGCTGGAATCCGATCCTACTTAAGGCCGATTAGAGTCTTTCCCGATGATGGCGCCCCCAATTATTCAAACAACTTGTTGTTTTTTGCATGTCATAATGCTTGTTCCATATGCTAATCCACTGTGTGAAATCCTAAACTCAATCCCAAATCCTTCATATAGAATCCTCTTTGTCATTAAAAAAATTCGATCCGGAAATTTTTGTTATACACAGTATCCTAATTACCTGTTATATACACATAAATGTTACTGCATCAAACGAAAACTCCGTTCTCTCAAAATTTTGGATTGAGGCATTCTATGTGATAACTTTAGTTCTAGTTGACTATTTTTCAATTATTATTAAAAAATTATTTCAGAATCTCGAGTCGGACATTTAACTTTGTCTTGTCTAAAGTATGAAGTAACGACGCGTGTCTACCCTGCCCGCCTTCAGTTGCACGTGGCACTTGTGCTTTTGCCCATGCGCGTGTTGCTGGAAAGTCTATACATATGTCATACTACCGCCCACGTACGCTACTAGTACTTCGGCTGGGACAGAGTAAGCTAGGTCTAAAACCACAACACCCTGTTGTTGTCGTGCAGTGGGTTTGTGCTACTTCAACGCTGAGTTGAATCTTATTGCATTCGTTAGTGTAAGCATAGACATAGGCGTTGAAATTGGCGATCTCAATGGGGGATATGCTCCACTCCTTATATGATCACATTATTTATATCAGATGTGTAAACCAATGAATTAAGTTGGTAGAGTGCCTTGAACAAGGCTATATTACCCTATGTCCAGCCACCTACAATCTGGGCAATAATTGTTGGAAAACTTTGAACGATTTTTGAAAACTTCGCCCGTCTCCCCAACCAATGTTGAATGAGGTGTCATCATCAGCAATAGTCTTGCCAATTCCCCCAACATTGATTGATGGGGGTTGGGGAAGAGTATGTTGAAGTGGAAGGTTGGGGCTTTAAAATGAGTGAAAACAGGGAATAGGTTCTTAACTCTGGCCTGGGCGAACATGCTACAAATATTGAAATAATAGCAAATGTGGTTTTGTAACCAAACCAGAATGTATCTTCTCAATTGAAAACGTGATACAATTTGTTTGAAATTATTTAATATTAAGCTTGCCTTATTCAAGGTAGCTTCATTCAGCAACAACCAATTGCTTTCAAAGAAGATCCAAATGTTCTCATTATAGGTTACTAAAAAGATAAGTGTATTTTCTGTTTCTGTGGTTACCATGGAAACAATTCTAATGATAATTCCACCTATAAACATCTTTGCCCTACTTAAAATACCACATTCGTCCCATGTGCTTTTATACAAATCATGTATGCAAGTCTGCATACTGCACTGTTGTTCTCTTATTTCATACATTTTTTTTGACAGATACTATGATAAAATACAATTCAATTCAAAGCATGACAAGTATGTGGTTGAAGTACCTGCAGTAATAAAAATGGTATGGATCTGGGTCAGAGAATATTTATATTTCCAGCATTTTGTTCCAATTGTAAATTGCCCCATATGATATGAATGAATGCCACATAAATGAAAACACAAAGCCAAACCTACAGATTCATAAACTTAAAACACTAAAAAGGTCTTATCTGTATAAAATACTTTAAGAGGCAGTGGTTAGCAAATGACTCTGATAGAGGCATATCGTGATTTAAGGGGTATTTTTCAACAAAGGAAGGCTTACTATATGATGCATTGTAGACCCATCTTAAGTTAATCGCATCATAAGCAATAGGGATTAGTAACAATAACTTATGATGAGTGTACTTACGATGTGTCTATGATTTGTTTAAATATTTGTAAAATCTATCCCAGTCTACCTGATTTGCACCAAAAGTTGGTTTGATCAATATAAATGATCAGTCCTAATATTTGTATCTATGCCTCAGAACTTTAACTGACAGGTTCTGGCTCATTTGCAATATTTTTTTTGTAATTTTGTATTATTTTACAGATTAAAATAAGAGAAGATATAGCTTCCCACAATGCATTGCTTCCAATGGAGGTTTTGTACAGGTATACTGATGTGAATCATTAGTGGTGAAACATAGCTAAATTAACAGTATTGATCACAAACTTGCATTTTAAGAATGTTTCATCTCTAACGATTCACATGACCACCTGTTCAAAAATCTCTATTGGAAGCAATGCATTGTGGGAAGCTACTGATATCTTCTCTTGATTATAATGATAACACAATTGGACAGCTGCGACATCTGTTTTTGACACAAAAACATCCATTAAAATCAACAATTATATTTTTTGTGCATATCTATTAAAGACACTATCAGTGATTTATCAGAGAGGGTCAAGATATTTTTAATTTGCAGGAATAGCTTAAAAGTGAAGGATAAGTCTGTAGAATTCTCATAAGTTACTTTTTCCAGCTAGTTGACAGAAAAGAAAGAAAACTGCCGTGTTCCAAGATACGATTCTCCATTCAATTATGTGTTGTAGTAAGTGTCCGAACAGACAGTAATTACTAAAATTTCATATTTTGTGCATGTTAGGGTGCTTCTGGTTTTATCATCTGCAGGGTATGTTAGGATACTCGTACTTGTTACATACATGCAAAAATCTGATTTTTGATGATTTTTTTCGATTTTCTGATTAAGCAAATCACTGATACTGCCTTTAAACTACACATAAAATACCATATATTGTAGAAATTTTTGTGATCTTTTTTGGTTTGAACACTTTTACAGATTGTTTCATTCAGTTTCAAAAAGGCTACACATTAATACCATATGGGCAACAATATTTTTGTGGGATTTTATATTTGCAGTTCTTAAAGGTCCATGGCCCGATCGCTAATAGCCTCGTCCCCAGAAGCCCCAGATTTTACCGGAAGTGGTCAACATTTTGGTATCAGAAGAAAGCTACTATTTTTTTTCATTTACCCTGTGAAATCTTAGAGCCAAAGGAGGTTTGGTTTGGAAGTTATGAGCAAAAATGTTCCCCATTTTGGTCGACAAATATTAATTTTACACAGTACTCTATGGGTTTACAAAGTCACGTTTTTAGCTCTCGCATCAAAACGGATTGATATATCGGCGCGTAACTTTATAGATGGGGTTTTGAAGTGAAGGCCAATCTATCAAGATGAAAACTTCATATCCTTAAATCGGGCCATCCCCCTTTAAGTTCACAAAAATCACAAAATGTCACAAAAATGTTCTGCTATATAGTAGGTGTTAAAATCACAGAGTACAGTACCATAGAAGTAACTGGTTGAAGACATTTTTGACAGGAATTGTGAGTGTTCATTTTTATCTACTTTAAGTTGGAAATTATTGTCCTTATTGTCCAAAACAAACATGGCATCAGAGCAAACTAATTCTTCACAAAAAAAAGAAAAAAAAATACAGTTATTCCAACATGTTTAGTTGTTGCTGTTTTACCCTTCAATATAACCATGATAGAAATTAGTCCGTAAAGTGTTGCACTTAACAACTTTTAGACATGGCCGATGGCCGTTGATCACACCACACACACTTCGTCTCCGCGCACTGGTCCCCTCCACTTTGTCATGTTACAGTATAATGGGCGATCAATAGTAGCAGAATAAAGATCAATAGGCTGTTGCGTATTAAACCATGTCTGTAAAAAAGTCCTAGCACTAACACCTCCGGCAATAATGTCTGCCGTGTCATTACGTGTTAGGGTCAGTGACATGTGCGAAAGAGGAGGATGTTACTCACACTTAAGTCATCAGAGTTAATGAGTCAAGAATTTCACTTGGATGGAAGCTTAAAGGGGCTCTTTTTGATATCACCATACTATTTAGGATCTTGTTGGGAGTTGTACAGTAGCTTTGTACGTAGTTAAAGGCACTATCAGTGATTTGCTAAATCATAAAATCAAAAAAATCTTCAAAATCAGATTTTTGCATGCCTGTAACAAGTACGGATACCCTAACATACCATGCAAATGATAAGACCAGAAGCAACCTAATAAGCACAGAATCCGATATTTTAGCCATTACTGTCCGAACGGACACTTACTACAACACGTAATTCAATGGAGAGTCAAATCTTTGAAGACTGCCGTTTTCTCTCTCTGGGGGTTCTTCCTTTTCTGGCATTCTTCCATTATGGAAAAAATAACTTATGAGAATTATACAGACTTAACCTTCGATTTTAAGCTATTACTGCAAATTTTAAATATTTTGACTCTTTCGGGTGAATCACTGATAGTGTCTTTAAAACTAGCAAATTGATATTATGTGTTAAAGATAGTCCCTATTTTGATGCACTATCACCATGAGGCCACTGGAGTTGTGGAAGCAGTAGATAGAAAATATGAAACATCAGGAATTTTGTTCTGATGGAATGATGGGGAAGAGGTTGAAGAGAGTGGTGTGATAGAGATGGTGATGATGAGGAAGAGATGGTGATGCTGACAGTGGTAATGATCACAATGGTCCCTAATCACAGCTGTTTGACCCTGTGCAAACCGTTTCTTGTATTTTTAGAGCAATTTTAAGCAATGGCGACACAATTTTGACAACTGATATAAGTAGGGACATGCAAGAGCTATTATCTCTGAAAAATTCTGAGAGATCCATCGTGGAAATCTTGCCATATAGGCCTACAAAGGTCATGATTTGTATGTTATAGCGCCCTCTATATGCCTATTCCCCATAGAAAGCTGTGTAAACTAGATTTTTATGAAAAATTGTATTTGCCCACAATGAAATCTCATCAAATTTGCACAGGATGTAGTCAGTGGAATAAATAATCCAAATTAGTATTCAAAAGTGTGTCGCCGTAGATCTTTTTTTGTTTTATTCTCATTTTAAAACAGACTTTCAAAACAGCTGTGTAATCCCTTAGTGAGTCCTATCTGGGGATATTGTTTAGCTAAACCTTTGAAGTCTGCCTTTTGGAAGGCACTTTTTGTAGGCATTTTTGCCTGTATTTTGTGGGGAGGTCATAAATCTGCCAAACTGCGTAAGAGTCTAATCCGTAGATGAGACCCATTTAAGACGAGATCCAATCCTATTCATATCTTGTATTTCTTTCAGTATTTTTTTTAGTATTTTTATTTCAAAATTTGTGTGCCACATTTTTCTGGATTTGGGAGGAGACTTTGAGATTATGTGTACATGGAAATAGTATCAGTCAACCTTGTAGCCTTTCATCAAGTCCTTTGTATTTGTATGAGAGCCCCTCTCAAAAACTGCAAGGGTCTTTGACTAAGACTAGTTATTTTGTAAATGGATTCTTAGCAATAGTCCAATATAGTTCATTGAGAAAGCACCAGAGGTTGTCAAGAAATATGGAAGGGAAGTGTGATTAGTTTTTCACCATCTTTAGCCAAAGAGCAAAAGTTTCTCTAAGTGGGTAAAATTAATTTCCATGATATTGGTTTATATTATGATTACAAATGATATATTTTTACTTTCTAAAATTCACAGCAAAAATGAATAGACTGTAGAAATGTTTCCAGCAAAGAAAAAAAGTGTTCCAAATGTACTGAAATGAACCATAACAAAATCACTTTCATGAAAGCAATTTGGATCTCTACAAATTTACATGTATAATTTCCAACTTTGCTGTTATAAAGCAGACTTAATTGCAGATATCCCCCATGACTTTGTTTATAGAAAACAACAAAAGCAATGGTATGTGAGTTGCTGACCACATGCTTTCAAATCTACCAATAAGCATGCCAGATGCACAATGATGGCAGTGATGTCACTGCAACCAACTGGCAGGCAGTAACAATAAGGTCGACATCAACAAAGGAATGGCTATGAGGTATTGACCAGGTTTGTTTGCTGCCTATACAGCAGTCATCTCGCGTCAATGGCTTTGTGGTGCGTGTCAGGATTCTCATTCAGCTAGCTGTGCTGATCAGGGGCCGGTGTATCCAATGATACGGACGCTCCTAACATGGCCCGTATTTGGGCGGGCGGATTGGGAACAGTCAGGGTTTACACCCTACTCTATTCGACATGACTGCGATGTACATGTACAGTTGTGACTCTCTGTAACACGGGGACGACGGATTAACGTCCCTCCGGAGGACGGGATGCTCATGATGCCAATTTGCCCCAATTCCCAAGCTCGAATCCCCTGGAGGAGAGCGGTATTCTGTATTTAAATCAAATCAGCTGGTATACAGATCAAATCAGAATTGATAGTACCCGAATAAACATCTTCAAAAAAGATGCAGCCCAATGAACCCCCCCTCCACACCTTGACCCATGGTGGCCCAGTGAGGTCACCAACAGCAGGCAGTCATTACAATAAGGGTCTTACATAAACAAGGCAATGGTTGAGGTATTGACCAGGGGCTTGGTCAAAATCTCCTCTCAAAAAGCTTGCCAGATGCACAATGAATGGTGGCAGTGATGTGTATCAAGTGTATTAATTTCCTCCATCAGTTTTCACACAATGTAAGCATCAAATTATTTTCAAATTAGTGGAAGATGTTGTAGTATTTGAGTTCATTCCAATATGTTTGAACATTTTTTTTCTTTGCTGCACTTCCCTTTAATCAGTAATTACTTTGCAATCTTGCCAAACTCATAAGGCCCAATGAATTTTATTAAAAATTGCTGAAAACGCTGGCCCGAATTACTGCATTCTGCAGTGCACAGCTCTGAGATAAGCGCAGAACCTAATCAACCTGCATCATGAAATCATTGCACTCTGGATCAGCACCGCAATTAACCCATGGGTTGAGGAGACAATGGTAATTGTGAAGCCCTGAAAAAATTTGCCAGCTAACTTGGTGCATATGAGGCTTGAACCCCTCCAAAAAATGTGTGAAAATATAATGATAAAATGCCAGTCTTCAACATGCAATCAAGTGTGTTAGCCAGTCCAGTTTTACTTTTCCTGTATTCTGTGAGGTGATATTTTAGAGGTATTAATTGCTCACAGTTTAACAGATTTTGCCATTATAATTCCTTTAAATCTTCATAAGTAATCACCCTTTGAAAAATTCATGCAAAAAATCTAGGAATTGAAGACAGCTTTTGCACTATCTCATGAACTATAATCAGCCATATCCTCAAAACTAAGAGTCCATTTCCAATCAACAAAAAATGTTCAAAAAATTTCACACCTTTATTTATAAGCTTTTATGACATGCTCACATTGGGCTATTTTTTATACCAGAAAGCCCCCCCCCCCCTTTAATTTGTGTTTTGAAAAGGCTACACATTAAACTCTACAAGTCAAAAATATTTTGCTGGCTTTAGAATATGCAGTACTGAAATCAAGTGCTAAAATAAAACTCGGGATAATATCCTTCTAAGTGTAGTTGGAATTATTTGTATGTTTCTTTGATTTCATGGAAATCGGAAAGAGTTGTACCCCTCCTTTAAGATTGTACATGAAACAAATTATTTTTATTTATGGCCTAAATTAAACAAAAACCCTAACCCTAAGGCCAAATATAAAAATATTTTGCTACATGTACAACTTTGAAGGGGGTACATATGGAACTCTTGTCTGGAAATCAATCCATACATGAATAACCACTATTTACTCCTGTGCAAAAAATATTCCCACTGACTGATGTATGTAATAAGGCCTGTTATACACAATGTTCTACTTATACTGTAGTAGCATGTATGGTACCCATTTTTATCCCATGTTGATTTCTGTACAACATATACTAAAGTGAATGAAAAGTGCCCCCTATATTTCTGTCCTTACCAAGACATTTTATTGTTGGTAAACCCTATTTCTTTTGTTTTGCATCGACCAAGAAATTCCAAGATTCATAATCATAGAAGGAAATAAATGTACTATTATTCATATGGATACATTCCATTATACCAAGCCTACAAAGGCACAATAGTGGGGCAATTTGTTTTGCACATGAGTATATTAAAAACGAATGTACCACGTCTCACTATTGAAAGAATACTGGCACAGCCATAAGAACCAATCTGATTTGACGTGCAAGTATTTTCTGGTATTATGTCCTAATCATCGTTAACTTTATTATAATGGCTGCATTATTAGTAAATGGAGTGTAATTAATGTACTGGTTGTTAGTCAGTATAAAATCATCTCGATATACTCATCGTGTAGGTGGAATTCTAGAGCTTAACGTAATTGAGTTACTGCTTTTTGAGATAAATTTATCGTATTATGCATGATTAATCTTGCTGCGGTGAAAAAATCACTAAAGCAACAGCTTATGGTTGGGAGTCACTGTAAATAAAATTAAATGGTATATTTGAAAGATTGGTTTCATGATCCTGTCTTTGTTTTGTGTTTATTCTTTGTTATACTCGATTCATCTGATATGTGACCCCGTACCATTCTTGCGGAGGTGAAAAATTCAATGAGGCGCAGGGACTTCTGTTAATCATGTTATTGTGAGCAATGTTAAGACTTGAAAATACACTATAGGCGTCTCCTACATGAATGAAAGGGATTAGTGGGAGGTGAGTGAGTTGAATGACTGTAGTGTCCTTCAAGATAATCCAGGTGTGGCACGTGCATTTGGATTCTTTCATTTTCCGGTAGAGCTCCTCTCCGACTTATTGGAAAGGTCCAAAACTCCAGGGCCAGGGGGACGAACGTATCACACGCGAATCGACTATAGCCAAGTTTAGACACACATTATGATGATTTGATAAACTGGTTTCTGGTAATCATCGGGTCCTTTACCATGCCAACTAATGTTAAAAATCATTATTCAAAGATTTGATCATAATAGATGTGACTGTTAACAGAATTGCACTAAGGCGACGAAAATAAAAAAACCATGTTTTAGGGACTGACCGACCCTGATTTTTCAGTTTGAAGATTTTCTTTTTTTTAGTTTTCCAGAAATAATGTAAAAAAGCGGTTTTTAGACCACAAATTTATCATTTTGGCAATATATTTTTCAGACAATTTGTTTGTAAAAATTGTTAATTTTTTTCTCTTGATTTTTTCAGATTTTGGGGCATTTTAGCGCCAATGTGAGCTACAGAAAAGAAAAAAAATAAAAAAAGAAAAAATTGGCCCGACCGCCCTATCGAAAGGTCGATCAACCCAATAAAAGGTTTTCTTTTTTCGTCGCCTAACCACAATTCTTGTAACTACTAATGCAGCATCAATTTAAACCTGAGTCTTTAACCCTACCTCTCCGGATTTAAGTCAAAATTTTGTGAGAATCTATACCAACAAGTGCTATGTGGTTGCAAAAAAAAGTAATTGTGGTGACTCTTTGCCTTACAACCCATTACTATGACAATAATATATTTGGGAGTATTTGGAACATTTGACATATCCATCGTCATGTGGGCTCAAGTGCTGTGTGTCAGCCATGATTGCACTCACATAAGAAATCATCACACCAACCAATTTATTCCAGGAGCTCTATTTTAAAAAGTATAGAACAAACATGGCAACTTGAGTAGTAACAAGTTTGACTAAAATCTGGAACTAAATTTTCAGGTCAGAGACTGAATCCTGACCAAAGAAAATTTGTGTTTGAAAGGTGAGAAACCATAACACCAGACATATTATGCCAAGAAGCTAGATTTTAAAAGCAAAGAACAAACACAGGAACGTAAGGTCATGCAGGCTTGAGTAGACATTTCTTAATTGTCCCCTTACATTTTCGTACCTTCACATTCCTGATCATATCGGCAACACATACTTTTAAAGTGAACATCGGGAAATTGTTAAATTTAAGGATCAATAGACCACCCATACTGACAGGGCCTTCTCCTGTTTTTCACGCACCGCCCCCCTGGGCGTGCGTATCAAAGATCTGGAGTTGAATTTGACCCCGTTTAATGACGTCAGAGTACACGTTGGTAAACAAAGCTCACACATGGTCTAACCGCACCGCACACTCCAGATATCTCTCTTTGTCGGTTTCTTTCTTCTTTGCTGGGAACTGAATAACGCTATTCTGTTCCGATTCTCTCCTTGTCGGTACGGCCGCCGCTGGTGCAGCCGTTGACAATACAGCACATGTATTACGGAAATTTTAAGGCCCAAATCAATAAAAATTAATGCCATTATGATACAACACTGTAGCGACGCATATCACGAGAAGTCACTTTGTAACTCGCAATAAACTGGGCCACGCGCACGGCCGTTCCACGATGACGATCTGACGGCGTTCGGCGTATTGTTACTACTCGGACGTCCACTCTTTCTGGGGTCACGCTTGCCAGTCTGCGATAATCACTTTCATTTTGAAGTTCCTTTGAAAGCTGTCCAAAACACATGATAGTAGCCCAATTTTTATCAAATATACGGTTTCTTCTCATTTACTGCTTCATGTCAATTTTACATTGATACCAAACAATACAATGAATGAACCATTTTTTTGTTGGTATTATAAGTATGTTTTTAAAGCATGTCCATGGACCTTTAAGGTAACAAGTTTGACTTAAAATTTTGAACTAAATTTTCACGGGTCAAAGACAGAATCTTGACCCAAAAAATATGTTGGAAGATGGCCTAAGGAGGGTGGGCTTAAAGTTGTCATTGATGCCTGCATAAGTGACTTAAAACTACAGCAGAGGGAGGGTAGTAGGCACTGTACATTAATACCAACAAATGCATAGGTACATTACTCTCATACTGACCAGCAGAAGTAGATTAATATTAAACGCAAGCTTCTCAATCATAAGTCACCTTTTTGCACATGAACCATTTTCAGAGGTGGCAACTTGTAAATAGTTTTTTGGATAACAGCCAGAGGGTGTTTTGAATCAATCCCATGATGCATAGCAATGTTCCTATACCACACTGTACTAAATGCATGTCAGTACTTAGGGACAAAAAGTGTTCCAAAAGTTTAAGAACCACAAAATATTTCATAATCATGCTACAAATTCCCTAAGTACTAATGTTTTGTGGCCTAAAATGAGCGTTAAAGTCAGGGTTTTTATGTGTTAAGAATAGGATTTTTATGGGATCACATGACCCTATTGAGGTGAAATTTCCCAAAACTGGTGGATTGTGGGATTGACTCAAAACACCCTCTGGATAACAGCCATGAGTGAGGGAGGAGCTGTCACCGTGTCTCTGACACAAGGCTTTTAAATTTGGTTGCGTTAATGGTGTATGCAATTACCTTATTAGGATGAAAAGCTGTTAAGTTCGCTTGCATTTCTATTACCGTATAATTGCTGTCTTCAGTAGATACCATTAGGATGTTGGTATCACGCACTAAGGAGGTGTAAAAGAACTTATTACTAAATAAGTGACATGAACTTTTTTCACTCAGCACGCGGAAAACCCACTCTCAGTGGTCTAATAAGAGGTGGTGTAGTAATAACTTCCCACATGCATTTCTTTCCTTCCAATAAAATTTTTGCACTGGTTGTCACATGAATTTATAGTGACAAAAAGTACTTAAATTGCAAGATTGGGATGAGTTCTGTTCATTAAGGTGCTTTTTGTCACTGTGAATTCATGTCACACCCAGTGCAAAAATTGTATTGAAAGAATTGCATTATGGGAAGAACACTATACCTCTTGTGTCTAATAGCAAACATTAGCATAATTAGAACTGTTCTTTTCTAAAATGTTTGGAGGTTCTGACCTATTTATTAAAATGATTAAAGGTGCAACGAGAGATTTTGAGTCGCCCAAATATTGTGTCATAATATAAATTTTATATAGATTAGACACTCAATTGCAATAGATTTCTTACCTTGTATTTGGCTACAGAAATGTCTTAAAAGAGAAAAACGTGACTTTGATTTGCTTATGGTCATGCGCCATGAGTTGGGGTATACAAAATTAGGGTGGTGTTACATTTTCACAAATATTTTTTAACATTTTTTATTGTATCATAAGAACCAAGTTAGGTATTCAGCTGATTTATATTTCATTTTAAAGGGAATTTATCTAGCTTTAAAATGGTAGCAGATTAAATGTTGTGCTATTTTTACTTTTTGAGTTATCATAATTTGAGTCAGTCGGGGTCAGAGAGGGTGGTGCCTACGGATGAGGTGCCTACGGATGAGGCATGTGTTAAAGTATAGGGATTTTTGATATTCATGGCTTTTTGCATTTATTTTGTATCATATCTTTGTAACCCAGCCATGTATTAAGATAAGTAATATCTCATTTTGTTTGTTATTTATGTGGCATTCATTTTTGACTCATACAACAGTTTAAGCTATGATGATATTGCAATTTTACTACCTTTGCATTGTGAGGTAAGGGGTTTTCCTATACGATGCTGTACAATGTGTGTTTATTTGCTCTCGAAGTTCTGTGTGGCATAACTTTTTAAGTAATTATCCTACCCCAGCAAAAGTATACATTTTCAGAAAGGAAATTTGATGAGGAATACAAATATGGCACCCTTTCTCCTGCATGGCCATTCTTTGAGAAGTCACACACGAGACTGAACTTCATTTGCCTCCCATGACAAAACAACCAATCTAGCAAAAGTGGAAATATTGTTTTTGGTTAGGTGTTGTCCAAACCTAACCAAAAATAATGTTTTAACTTTTGCAAGATTGGTTGTTTTGTCATTGAGGGAAAACAAAGTTTGGTCACGTGTGTGACTTCCCGAAGAATGGCCCTGCAGGAGGTTGCTTTAAAAAGTTTTAACTGATGTTGTCATAAAAAAGCAAAAAATTAAATGTTATTTTTGAACACCCTGATGCTGCAGTAAGGCAACATATTTTATTGTTACAAGTTCCCCTTTTTTGAAGGCTTATGATGTTCCCTACACATCTCAAGGAGTTGCAACAATATGAGAATTGAAGGTAACAAATTAGAATGCCACAAAATTTTGTACTTTTTACACCAAAATTTCACTTTTCCACCCTTGTGGCACCCTGTATATTCACATACAAGTTGCATTTTTGTCTTCCTTACATTTTTAGCTTTACAACAATATATAGTTTTATAGGTATCTGAAGAACAATTGATGACTTATTTTCATTTAAGTGTGAAAACGTGTAATATTTGGTTTCAAGCATGTAACACATTTTGCTCCCAACTCATGGCGCATGACCTTATATTTCAATATAAAACATAGGCTGAATTTCATATTTGCTCCTATGCGAAATTAGAAATTTCACAATTTTTGTACCAAAGAAATATTCCTCAGCTTAATCCATTCAGATGGGGGTATTTTTGATGGAAAGCTTTACATCAGGACAAAAATCAGTACTTTTTATTTTTTAGGGACACCTGATATGTGAAATCTCTTGCTGCACCTTTAATTTGTAGAAAATTGCGTACTTTTTTATAAGACACATTTGATCAAAAATCAGATTTTTTAACCCAAAGTCTTGTTATTTCTAGGTTATGGTGGAAAAATTTAATTTTGTGTTCTCTTGTAAGGCAGACATACACACATGCACATACACAAATGCACACATCACACACACACACACACAAGTTTGATTTAGGAGATTAAAACAATTAGGTTAGGTTGGTAGGTATAGACAGCTTTTGCTTTTATTTTTTTTTTTAAATATTTAAACACTTTGTAATTTGGGCATTTTAAAGATTCTTGTAAAATTTTTGAAAATAAATTTGTTTGCAATTTTTTTTATCCAAAACTTTTTGGGAAGAAATGTATGACGAATGCCACTTTTGAAGATCTCTACAGTCTTTCAAATATTATAGTAGTTTTTAGGATCTAAAACAAATGAAAAGTTTATCAAGATGGAACAAAGGCATCACTGCTTAGTATATTTATGTATCTGCTGGCTCCCCGAGCTATTTTTTGTGACAATCGAGCACTTGTGTATCTATGGTGGATTTGTCAAGGGTTATTCACTACCCGGGGCCGGGGTGGGAAGGATGGGAATTACTCCGTATGAAAGCTTATTCATAGAGGTGCCCTAAATAGGTGGTATCAGAATTGACCTGCCGTTTTAAACGCCTTTTAAACTAAAACTGGCTTAAATTTGAATAATTGAATTTAAAAAGGACCAACAATTTATTAAGAAAACCAAGAATTATTGGAAACTTTTGAATTTTGGGTCTAATTTTGGCTCAAAAATATCAGTGGATCACCTATTAGAAAATTGATGTAAAGATGTGACTTGTGAAAGCATCTTCCTAATCAACAGAACCCCCCCAAATTTGCTATAGATCTTGGAGTAAACTACTAGTATGCGACAGGTGTTATCTGTATTGGGATGTCTTCACCCACCAATGCCGAGGAAGCTTGGTAAGGGACATACAAAGTATCCCGCAAATATTAATTTCCTTCATTAAAATATGTCCAGTGAGGTAGATTTGGGGGAAAATAGTATTGATTTCCAGGTGTTTCATTCGAAGATCTCTGAAATGTTTGGTGATGTAAATGTATGGAGGAAATGTCAGGTGGGGGGGAAGAGACAGTGCCAACCCCAGTTCATAAAGGTGGTTAAGAGGGGTGGATCCAGCCTGCAAAGGCCTTATCCCGTCTGCAACTTGTGTCCTAGGGTCACATCTTTTGGACTCGTCTCAAAGGGCAGCTATTCACTATTTTCTATTTCAGTCGCTGACTCTGTTTTTGTTGCAATTGGCTTACTCCACTCTAAAAATATAAGCATAATAAATTAAAATTTTGCACCTAGAGGAGGATTCAAACCCACGACCTTCGGATTACAAGACGAGCACCCATAGATGCACGCCACACAATCCGAGGTGGCAGGAAGTCATTCTTTTGTAATACTTAAATAATTAATGGAATAAAGTGCAAACATAATCATGAATAGCACCACTATGAGACGAGTGGAAAATATGTGGTCCTGGAACACAAGTTGTGGACGGAATATTAAGTCCTCTGCGATCCAGCCCCAGTTAAAGGTGACAATATGGCTGCTACGTTGCCATATTGCACAATATTGGCTTTCCACGATATGAGCTATAGTATTTTTGTAGCAAATGACAAGAGCCACATGAATTGTTACAAATCTTGTTTCTTTGTCACTATGTGTGGACTCAGTATTGTAAACACATTGAAATTAATACCATTTGTTCATTGAAAATGTGTATGTAATAACTACAAATCAACTCACAGCTGTTTGACCCCATGCAAATTGTCTCTTTTATTTGTAAGCAGTGGCGACACAGTTTTGATAACTAATATAAGTAGCGACATGCAAGAGCTATTACCTCGAAAAATCCATTGCAGGAATCTTGCCATATAGGCCTACAAAGGTTATAATTTGCATGGTATAGCACCCTCTATATACCCATTCTCCGTAGAGAGACATGATAAACTACATTTTAAAAAAAATTATTTGCCCGCAGTGAAATTTCGTAAAATTTACACAGGATTAAGTTAGTACAATAAATAATCCAAATTAGTTGCAAAAGGTGTGTCGCTGTTTATATTTTGTTGTTTCATTCAGGTTGTGTCATAATAAATGAGACTTTCAAACAGCTGTGTGTACTTGCTTCTACTGAGGAAATTTTGATTGTGTGATTTTTGCATGAGTCTATGTTGTCAAAGTCTATTGCTATTTAATATGTTCTCATTGGTTTGCAATTCAATCAAGTTTTGTCAACAGCTATCTTTTTTCCTACTACCTGCATTTTGTATCTTGACAAATCTTGTAATCCATACCATAGATACAATCTACCTTTCCCATCTTGACATGTGTGTACATGGTCTGGTTCTTGCTGAATTTCAAGAGTGGGTCATTTGAAATATCTGTCTTTGAGATTTCTATAAGTGGACGGTGAGTATAGTTTGACTGCAGTGGTGATTGCAAGCATGACAATTTTTTGGTTTGCGTACCAGTCACGAGAAGAACCTATGTTTTTTAATAAATTGGTACTGGTATCCTAATATATAAACCAAAAAAAGGGGGAAAAAAAAAACCCCCCCATAAACAACCTTTCAGATTTCATAGGTGTTGCAAATTGCACAGTCATTTATGAAATATAAACCCAGATTCTGTGTCGCTGATAATGTCTGTGTTTGACATTTCTTGTGTTTTTTTTAGGAGGGCGATGGGGAGTGGTTATTCGATGGATCGAGAAGTGGAAGTTAAAAACCGGCAAGTCAATGGAACCAAAATTCCAACCTGGACATAAGGTGCTAATTGATGCCAGATTCGAGCCGCCATTTGGTAAGACACAATTTCCGTCTTATGTAATTAAAGCATGCACTTAGTCGGCAAAAGTTCCCGTATATTGCATTGATCTTGCCTATTCATAACTTTCCTTTCCACAGTTAAAACTGAGCACTTCTTTTAAATAACCTTTGTAATGCCTGCCGTAGTAATTATTGTGTACAACCAAGCACTGTGCCCAGGACATAAGAGAAATTACATACAACTCCTCAAATTTTATTATTCTAGTACGTCAGTGCCAACGCTCAATTTGATTTCTTGTCCGCGTCCTGAAGGTTTAAAATGTAATTGTTAGTCCTCACGGAGAAAAGTACGTGACCACTTTTTCCCCTCCCTGTAATTATATAGCTTGATAATACGTTTGTGATGACTACAAATGGCCATCGTGGTTATGGATATTATAACATATTTTTTTTATCATAACACAGTTTGAAAAAAATCCATTCAAATTGAAAATGGCATTTAGCGTACTCAATACAGAGTGTCCAACTAGCCAGGGTCAGATTTAAATATAGTACAAAAAAGGTCAACTTTCGTTTGGTTTTAGTTTGCTTACTTGGGTCATGGTGCTTGCGTGGTTCCAGCATCTTATTATTCCGTCATTGGAGCGATATATGTAGAGAATTACTGAACCCATACCAGAAAAGATAATACGTACTATGATAAATTCACCCCCAAGAAAAAGCTATTGTAGTGACCACATTCTTTCACAACAGTGGCGTAACCAGAGGGGGTGGTGGAACTGCCCCCGCCGTTGTGGGAATCTTGCCCCCTCCCACTCTTGCTTCCCTGAAAATTAGTGATTTTCTGCACACAACCAATAGCGGTGAAAACAGCATAGGCCTATACTATACTAACAGAATTTTAAATATGCCTTCCCCCCGAATAGATATGTACCCATACCCTTTGCCCCCCTGAAAAAAAAAGCTGGTTACACCACTGTTTCACAAGTCCCCTCTGTTAAAGTACATGCTTCGTTGACTGTCCATTATAATAGCATAAATTATAGCAGTCTGTAAGTGATCTTCATGCTAATGGTAAAGCTATTGTTTGGTGTATAGTGAAAAGGAGTCAAATCCCAGCACTATTGCAGTTCCCACAATGCATTTCTGTTTGCCATTTTTAGTTGACATGCAAGCTGTTACCATGGCATTTATGACTTATGATTTCATTATATTTGTTATTTTAATTATTGGTTATTTGTCGTTATCTTCGGGGAAATGCAAGTAATGAGAAATACACAGTTCATCATTACCAGTGCCGTGATCGATTGATATTTCACTATCCAAAACGTTTCAAGACAAGGGGCTAATGGTAAATTTTCCCTCTGTTTATACAAAATGCCTTTCGAAACGCCAAGGTGGTGGCGCAGACGAAAAAGGTAGATGCTGTTATCTACGATATTTTGTGTGTTACCAAAATGAATTGATCATTCCTAGCATGAACCTTCTACATGTGACTTTATATTTTATTTTAAATCTTTTTTGTTTATCTGGTATTATGGGGTCATATCATTACATTTTGAACCAATTTAACTTCAGCTTTATGTGTCATGCTATAAAGAGAAGATATCAGTAGCTTCCCACAATGCATTACTTCCATTGGAAGTTTTTGTACAGGTAGTCATGTGAATCATTAGAGATGAAACACTCTTAAAATGCAAGTGTGTGATCAGTACTGTCAATTTAGCCATGTTTCATCACTAACGATTCACATCGGTACCTGTAACCTCCATTGGAAGCAATGCATTGTGGGAAGCTACTGAAATCTTCTCTTAATGCTATATGGTCCATCGGGTTAACTGGAATCTTGTGCATTCTCACTACAAGAAGGACATACTCATTTTACCATACTTTGAAATTAACCATGTTTGTGTACTGTACAACAAGTTTGCTCTAATAAACTAAACCCACAGGCCTTCTTCCAAAGCTTTGCTAAATTTTCCTCAAACTGCAGTATTTTCTGTGCCAAGGATGTAAATCTACAAAATAATTCATCAGTAAATATACAAAATTTCTTATTTTTGTTTGGTTTTTTATTTTGAGTTATGGTTCATATAAAGACAACCATATAGTTTAAAAGTTTTGAGGCATGACATTTTGTAAAATTGACTCTGTTATCCTTTCAAGATCCCTACAAAGAAATAAATTTGTAGCAGTTGACTATTGATCCATTCACCATAATCATTTGTGAATTTTGCTGGTTTCCAGAGGAGTTGGACTCTTGTAATAGAAAGAAAGTTTTGGGAGGTCATCAAGAGTCTCCATGACTTTCTTTTGATGTCAAGAGTTCAAACTTGTGGAAAAACAAGCAAGCCTAACAATGTATTACGGTAAATGTAAAAGTCATCAATATATAATGAATTTTTTGCATTCATTAACAAAATTGAGGTGTTTGAGTATTCTGATTTTTGTCTATTTTTAATCAGAATTCAACATTGACAAGACCTACCAAAAATTATATGGATTCTTTCATCACTTAATCAAAATCCTTATGCTACTCTCCAAAATCACCATGGCTTGGGCTTGTGAGAAAATTGAGCATACTTAAAGCTTGGTAAAAAATGTTGTCAAGTGAGTGCAAGAAGGTCGTAAGTGCAACTGCCATGCATTAGGACGACTTTTTTATTTCCTTGAGTCAGTGGCTCTTAATGGTTCTTCAGGTGACTGTGTCACCTGAAGAACCATTTCAAGAGCCACTCACCAAAGACTTGGCATAATATTATGTTTGATGGGAATTTCTGACAAATGGCAGCTATTGCACTTATGACCCTTGTTGCATTCACATGAAGATGTGTATCACAATGGCCCAGAGAACAGTAAGTGTGATCATAATTCATACCCAGAGGGTTATCAAGTCCATCCCACGATGCAGTGTTAAGTACATTACAGTATATGCACATTGCAATGCACTATGGGATTGGTTCCAAATATCGTCTAAAGGAAATATCTAAAGGAAACAATTCTCAGGCCTTACAATTTAACTGAGTTTATAACAAAGAGGTCACTTTTGGTACCAAAATCTCAAGATTAGTGAGGTACAGTGGGGATACAAATCTCTTAATCAGGTTGCCTTCCTTAAAGCATTCAATAGCCCAACTTGGTGGTACTAGTTAGGTGTTAGTAACACCAAGTTAATCATCAATAACACAAATCTCAAAATACAAAGTTTATACATACTTGGTTCTACTAGAAGTGAGATTGCAGAAGTTTGTAGTTGAATTTACTTTTCATGAAATTACAACACATCGTGTATAAAAATCTTACATGGTTTGCTCAAATAAGGGTGCATTCACGCCACTGATTTGAGACAGGTGCGATAGACTTTGGCACAAATGTACAAGTAAGGCTGCAATGGCGGATCCAGGATTTGAAAAATGTCAAAATTACAGGGGGCTGAAAGGCTGTAACTGGTCTAAAATAGCTCAAAATGGGCTGATTTTGCAAGAATTTGCAGAATTACTGGGAGGCGTGCGCCCCCTCCCCCTCCCCCCTCCCTGGATCCGCGCCTGGGCTGTATATTTTGGTGTGTATGCCCTTGCTATAGTTAACGTTTTAGAATATTACAAATTATTACTGAAAGCAGATTTGAAAAAAATGATGTTAGGTCATACATTATTAGTTATTTTGGGATAAAACTGATGAGAGTTGCTCTGAAGATTTACATAAACAAATTTAGTTATGCAAACTATAACAAAAAGCACGGCTCAAGTTATGATTATGTTTTTCATGAAGTTTAAACAACAATTATCCGAGTAAAGTTGAGCAAAAAATAACATGGTCATGTATTTTGACATATGTCAGAGGACAGGGTGCACCAGTCGTGGTTGTGCAATCTAAAAACAGTGATGTCACTTGCTGACTTGATTAAGACTAAACAAAGTATAGATGAGAAAATCTCCTATACTGTTGAAGTCACAAAAGAAAAGAAAAGAAAAAAATGTGAAAATGGCACTATTTGTGGTGTGTCCACAGAGCGAAGAGTCGCAAGTGTATAAATGGGTTTCTTTGAAGTGCAGATAAATGAAAAACCTAGATAATTATTGACTATTTAGAATCGATCACACTCTAATGTGTTATGATAAACATGGCACAGATCAGTGAACTGAAACAGTACCATTTGAGCAAGCATCTCTTGTAATTATAGAGAAACGGCACATACATATTGATGTGCCGAGGAGAACCCCCTCATTGATTATGCAATTTCCACGGGTCTATTTGGTTATAGAGTGCATGTTCCCATGCTCCTTTGGTAAAACATCTTGTCATCATTCTAGCATGACATATGATAAATGAACTCTTTTAATTTTGTTCTGCTGTAGGCCACAAGAAATATAACAATTTGATTGTAACTGAAAATGCAAAAAGATTGGTTTAACACTCTTATGCATGACAAGCTCTCTCTCCTTTCCATTTGATTATTTTGTCAGTTATTAATTAGAAGTCAGATAGGCCTTGTTCTGAATTCAAGAAAATGCTGTTGATTGCATATGATTCAATTTCTTGCCAAATTTGGAATTAAAGAAAATGCTGTTGATTACGTATTATTCATTTTCTTGCTAAATTTTCCTACATTGCATTTGATCTACTTAAATTGGACTTTATTTTGATAGGGTTGTTGTTATATTATGTCACACCCTATAGTAATCCTAAAATGATAATAAGGCTGAAGTAGATGTGGTTCAAACAGTTTCTGATTAGATCCTTGTTCTCCTTAACAGCTCCATGCAGCCTGTATAATAACCAAATGCTTAGCAAGTGGGATTTGATGGAATGGAAGAAAATAGTTTTAGAAATATGGTTTCTTTAAAAAGAATTTTGTGTCAACACAAAATTAGAGCAAGACTTTGTTGAACTTTCTTGAATTTTACTGGATACTTAGTAATACTACAGTCCATTTCTCTACCTCCGTGCAGTGATGTCATAACCTTGACACAAGTTTACGCATGCATCAAGATATGCTGTCTTTGTGCACGTGTGTAAAAACGCTGCCGCTCTAAGCCAACGCACACGGTTTACTGATGTGACCATCAAATCTCACACTGAAGTCACTGCATGGACGTAGGGAAATTGAGTATAGATGTAGACAAGTGAAAGTGGTTATACGAGTCCAAAAGGGAAATACAAGGTATGTGTGTATGCATGTGTGCACATGTGTTGATGTAGATTATGATTGCAGTTCTTAACCTCTGCAAGGTTAGTCCAGTAATTCATTCATAATTTCTTCTATATGTGTGCACATGCATACATGCGTATGTGTGTATCCTTGAAGCTCTAATATAATGTACATAATGTACTCACTGGAATTTATTTTCCAAGAAACCATGTTTTGTAAAACTTGAAAATTCTTCTTGAGCCATTTTGATTGAAGCATTCTCTCTACTGCCCATGGTAGATGGTTGAGTGGTGTAGTATCACAGCATTACCTTTTCCTTACTCTACGTGCATGGCCAAAAACACGAATAAAAAGATTTTCAGACAAGCTCTCCCTCAATCCATGCCTTACAAAACTGTTCAACACTGCAATTTGTCAACTTATAGATGCAAATGTATTGGCTGATTTACTTTGTCCGTTCGTTAAAAGATTGCAGATTGTTGAATAAAATGATTTTCTGTAAAACAAAATCAGGTAAAATGAGCTGTCAAGCTTTGGAGGAATGTTTTTCTTGGATATGTTTGAGTTTTAAAAGTTTGGTTGTCATACCAGGGACTCATGTTTGGGTTTTATACTCTATTGGATGAAGTTGAAAATGGCATCACTGTGTGTTGTAGCAATCATAGCATTAAAGTGCACCTTAATTCAAAGTGAGCATTACACAGGCGCATACAGTTGATACAGAAGCTGAAAAAATGGTGGCGTCACTCTCAACTTTAATTACTAGAGTACGGAAGATATGCATGCAGTTTTCATCCAATTCTCTGCCATTTCTATTGGTCATGGGTTGTCAAAGACTAAAGGAGAGGACATTTTTGTAAATGTTTAGACCATGATATCAGTGTAGTTGATGGTTGGGTTGTGGGTATTATCATGCTTATCACAACCAGTGACGGATTTAAGGAAAAGGGCCCTGTCAGCAGCTTAAGGCGGGGCCCTTTAGTGTCATGAGTAGACGCAATATCCCAGTTTAGTGCGACTAGGATGTGTCTGAGGGGGCCCTGAGAGCAATATTTTTAGGGGGGTCCTGTCAGCAGCTGCTGACACTGCTGACTCTTAAATCCGCCACTGATCACAACATCTCTAAGTTCCCCATCCTCAACATGCATGGCCAAAACATGAGGAAGAGTTGCTGACAAACTCTTACTAAATCTGGCATAATTATATACCCTTTGTACCTACTACTCTGTATCATGTGCTTTATAATGGAATGAAACACATGATGCAAAGTAGGAGCGAAGGGTATACTATAATTATGCCTGCAAGGCATGCCATACAAACACAACTATTCAAGTTGAATTTCATCAGATAAGAAGGCAGCAATTAGCCACCGATTAATGTGTGGGTCTAATACTCTATTGGATTGAAGTTGCAAAATGACATCACTGTATGTAGTCATAGTATTACAGCACACCTTAATTCAAAGTGATAAGTATTATACAGGCACACATGCACACAGACAAGATGCATAACATGTGCAGAAAAATGATGTACATAAGATACACATGCATTTTCTATTGACCATAGGCTGTCAGTTTGATCTTATACCCCTTAGGCACTAACGCCTATGATACAATCTATCTGATTGGCTCATTACAGGACACAACATGAGAGTACCCTCCGAGTAACCAATCAAAATAGTGCTTAGTTCTATATCTCTGTGTAAATCATACTCATTCTTACAATGTCTCTGATTTTGCCCATTGCATGATATTACCTTCCAAGTCACCATTCAAATTAGTGCTTCGATGTTGGTAGTGCCCAGAGGGTTAAGGAGAAAGGATATTTTATTCAGACGTGATATCTATTTAAATTTCCCAACAATGAATCTGAAATAGAGCTGTGGTATTTAAAAGACTGTTGACCATTATTCTTCTAATACTTTCACTTCCCGATACATGTAATAATAAGTAGCGAATGTATGTTTTCATATGGGTTTGTTATTTATTTATTTACTAATTTATTCAGTTTTTATTTCTGCCTCGTTTAAGAAATCCCTTTAACCCTGAACCTGGAACACCAACCCCGGGATTAAGTGCAAAATGCTCCATGTTGTTTGTTGTTTTAATATTTCGTGTGCAAACACTCCTCTCCCTACCTCACTGAAATCTCCTATTGTACCAGCGAGTCCGTCATCACGGTTACATATCACATTTGCCATTATGCAGACATATCTATCATGTGGTAACGGGGCAATGTTTTTCTAGGCAAGCAACGGTGAAAGGTTTGTTCCAAGTGAATGGTGGGGGAAACCGATGATTGTATAGCGAGGGATGATGTCAAGTGATGTATTATGCATATGTGGTGTATCTATTACCCAATGTGGGATGAAAGAGTTGATGACAGTTTATGGAAGTCGGTGGTTGGGATGTTGAATCAACAATAGTACCCAGATATGAATATACCCTGGACATTGACATGGGTTGAGGTTTGCTTGAGTGTAAAGCAATTGGAAACTACAAGTGTATGATGAGGGATGATATCAAACTATCCGTCGTGCTGGCATTTTTATAACATTACTGTGTATGCATGATTGCATTATACATTTAAATCCTTCAAATTGAGTTTTAAAGGTGCACTGTGTGGTTTGTCACATTTTGGTGTTGCTGATTTCAAAGAGAGAGTCGGAAAATGCTTAATCCCCAAGTTTCTCTATGGAATTGAGTTCACTGTTATGATTGGAGCAAATAGTGTCTTCGGTTAACTTAGACACTCAATTTCAATTGCTAATTTTAAAAAATGAATCATATTTTTTTATCATGAAAGAAAAAGTAAAGTGTCTAGATATTGTTGGACCTAACAGAATTTCAAACTCTAAATCAGAATTCTAAATCAGAATACATACAGCACAATCATATCCATACTTTTTCTAATCGTAATGCCTACGCTCAAAATCTCTCCAATACTTTTTCTAAATCAGAATACATACAAATCTATTCCCCAATAACTTTTCTCTAAATCAAATACATACAACAAGCAAATCTATCCAATACCGTTTCTAAATCGGAATTCATACATCAACATCTCTCCAATACTTTTTCTAAATCGGAATGCATACCAATCAAATCTATCCAATACGTTTTTCTAAATCGAATGCATACATCAAAATCTATCATACTTTTTCTAAATAATAACATACATAAAAATCTATCAATACCATTCCAGCTTCATACCACTAATTTAGTCCAAAGATTTAATCCCAAGACGCGACGTTTGGCAAAAATGTTCAGTTCCCAAGCCCCCAAGTTCAGTGCTTTGCCCTGTGAAATCTCATGGCTAAAGGATGTTTGATTTGGAAGTTAAGAGCGAAAATAAGCCCCATTTTGGTCGACCAATATTAATTTCACAGTACTCCATGGGCTTACAAAATCATGTTTTTAGCTCTAGCATGAAAAAGGATTGAAATATTGGGGCAAAACATTACAGATGGGGTTTTGTGGTGAAGGCCATTCTATCAGGATGAACACTTTATATACTTAAATCGGGCCATCCCCCTTTAACTTTTTGAAACACACAATGCCACACTGCATTTTACTGTTAATATTGCATATGTTTATTTTGTTTAATGAGGAGATGGATTTTGAGTGATGGTCCAAAAAAAATCATGTTCCCTTCACATTCACTCAAACCCCACATAGCATTATTATTGATCAGTCCCTAAGTTGAATTTAACTCAACAGGAACATTTTGAACCTTGGTGCCTCAACTGAATAATGACTCTACCCATTTACAATTTTGTGTGTACTAAAAATGCTTGTGTCCTGTCAAAATCAAATTGTGACCAGTGTGAATAAGGCCTACATCACAAAGGTTCTTTATAAGACCTGCCAACCCCAAAGAAAGTTTAAATACACTATATAACAACTTGTATATAATAGACTATGAGGCCAAAGTGAAAAAGATGCTCGGATAAGGACCAAGGTGGCGCACCCCTGGGAAGTACATAATTCTTCCAAAATAATTTTCCAAAAATTATAGAAATCAGTTCTAAGTGTGTTCTCACTTCTAGTATGTGCACATTCTCGAGAAAATTAATTGAATGTCAAAAAAAAAAAAAAAAAAAACCTGGACATTGACATGGGTTGAGGTTTGCTTGAGTGTAAAGCAATTGGAAACTACAAGTGTATGATGAGGGATGATATCAAACTATCCGTCGTGCTGGCATTTTTATAACATTACTGTGTATGCATGATTGCATTATACATTTAAATCCTTCAAATTGAGTTTTAAAGGTGCACTGTGTGGTTTGTCACATTTTGGTGTTGCTGATTTCAAAGAGAGAGTCGGAAAATGCTTAATCCCCAAGTTTCTCTATGGAATTGAGTTCACTGTTATGATTGGAGCAAATAGTGTCTTCGGTTAACTTAGACACTCAATTTCAATTGCTAATTTTAAAAAATGAATCATATTTTTTTATCATGAAAGAAAAAGTAAAGTGTCTAGATATTGTTGGACCTAACAGAATTTCAAACTCTAAATCAGAATACATACATCAAAATCTATCCAATACTTTTTCTAAATCAGAATACATACATCAAAATCTATCCAATACTTTTTCTAAATCAGAATACATACATCAAAATCTATCCAATACTTTTTCTAAATCGGAATACATACATCAAAATCTATTCAATACTTTTTCTAAATCAGAATACATACATCAAAATCTATTCAATACTTTATCTAAATCAGAATACATACATCAAAATCTATGCAATACTTTTTCTAAATCAGAATACATACATCAAAATCTATTCAATACTTTTTCAGCTTCATAACCACTAATTTAGCCAAAGATTTAGTTCCCAAGACTCAAGGTTTGCAAAAATGTTCAGTTCCCAGTTAGATTCATCATTGAGTGATGACTCAAAAAATCATGTTCCCTTCACATTCACTCAAACCCCAAACCCCCATGGCATTATTATTGATCAGTCCCTAAGTTGAATTTAACTCAACATGAACATTTTGAACCTTGGTGAATCAACTGAATAATGACTCTACCCATTTACAATTTTGTGTGTACTAAAAATGCTTGTGTCCTGTTAAAATCAAATTGTGACCAGTGCGAATAAGGCCTACATCACAAAGGTTCTTTAAAAGACTAGACAACCCAAAAAAGTTGTAAATACACATATTAACACTGATGTTACAAAGGGCACCTATCGTAATTATTAGCCCCCCCCCCCCCATCCTCACAATAATTTGCTGATTGTGTCCCACTTGCCTCATTGGTAAAGTAAAGCTAATCAATCAATTTAGCAAAGCAATTGCCGAATGACACCATGAGGTGAACTGTTCTTTTTCAAATTTCATTTGAGAGCATTGACCATTTTGATAAGCTTTCCAATTGCATGTTAACTCTTTAAAGAGACATGAGGACATTTCCAGAAAGAAGTGCCCCTAATTTTTGTCGAACCCTCGGTTTTTTGCATATTTGAATGCTTACCAATGTATGTAAGTCACCACCTAAAGGGAATAGCTGAATGCGCCGTCTTTATGTAATAAGATGATGATTTAGTATTTTCTACCGTGCACGACAGAAATTCAAAGCATGGTTTTCTATGGGGATGATTATGATAGCAAGCAAGTTCAAAACAATGTTTGCGGTTTTCTTTTGTACTTGTTAGTGACCGTTAAACCTTCGAAACGTTCTCGGTAGGTGGTCTACAACCGATCAAGTGCAATTTGAGAGAAATTTGCATCCTCAAAAAAAAATCTCCTCCTGTCACTTTAAAGTCATGAAAGTACTTGAGTTCCCCCAAACGTTAGATATAATTGTGAAATTAATAAATTGTTATAAAACAACTTTGAGATTTACACTATGTGATCATGTTATAAAAAGAATGGGCACCCTTGCCATGAGCCAGAGCTAATGTTTAAAGTCATCAAGACACAATAATTACATGCATGTATCAGTGGGGTACATACATTGTACATGTTCTCTATGTATATAACAAACCATGATATTGGGTATGGATCTATTATAACACTAAATCAGTCTGCAAATTATTGCAAACCAGTGATAGATTTCAACCGTCAAAAAAACAAAATATCAGTATGAGTTTATGTTGAAATCATAAACCTTTGTGCGAAGCAAATTGCAATGTGGGAATACACATATAATCCTGTAGTAAAATACTGCATTTCCCCCCCCCTTATAACTCAATATCCATTACTGCAGCTAGGATGGCTGTGGCTATACATGAATGTGATCATGAATTTTACCCTAGAGACATGAAAAAACTGATGGAGGGATTAGAAGGTATAAATAATATCTAAAAATACACCTGCAAATGCTTGGCTTTTCTTGCATTTTTTAAAATCTCCTAGATTAATGCAGTGACATGAATGCCCTGTGCACACTATGAGCTAGTAAAATCTCAATTCGCGTGGCACAGTTCAGTAGCTTTCATTCACCAGTGTATTTAGAAAATACACCCCCTGGTTTTGGGGTATGGTATATGATACCCAGAGCACACAAGGTCAGTTCATGTCAATGTATGTAAAAGTACAAACCACTGAACTGTGTTCTTGGTGGATGAGCATATTGTAACTCATAGTGGCAACCATTTGGCAGGTTGTCTAATCAATATATTTCAAAGCAGAATTTATTGTTGTTTGTGTTTTACTCTTGATTTTGTTTCCAAGATTTTAAAGATTTGTTAGTCAAGATTCATGATTTGTAGTAATATTATTTGTAACATTGGGGTATCTGCATGAGGCGTCAGATTCAGATCTGCATTAATATGGACCGATGTGGTACATCCGTGGCCCGTGTGGTGTCTGCATGGGTGTATCGTGTTACTGTACAGAGTAGGGAATACGGAAAGGAACGTATTTCTTGAGCAGTTTCTACTGCGTCTTGCAATGCCACGCGTGAATTGCGCTTCCATTACATGATGCATACGTGCACTAATGCAATACATTTATTTTAAAATGTTGCAACACACATGCTGTAACAGCTTGAAACGGCACTTGGTGTAGACAGTCCAACGCACATCCACATAGACCTGGATTCCTGAAGTACCACATTTATGTGGATCTGGTGCCTGGTGTAGAAAGACCCATTGTGTCTCATCCATGGAGATGTGTCCAAAAGCACAGAATATGGATCAAGTGGCTGTACACTCCTAACTCCTAAATAAAGTTGAGCTCAGTGACCCATCTAATAATTCGCCTTTCCCTTATTCAATCATGTCAAAAATGTAACTTTTCCGGAATTTCCGGATTTTTGGCCATAAATTTTTTTTTAAAACCGGAAATGTAAAAAAAAAACAAAAAAATGAGATCAAAGTGTAAAACTGCATCAAAAACCACAAGTTTTAAGTACCAAGTTATTTTAGAGAAGGGGTCTTGTCCCCTAAAATCATGTAAGAAATACGTTCCCCATACTTCCCCCGGATGCTACGCTAAAAATTGGCCTTCCTTTTTGCTTCAAATTTTGGATTTCAGGAAATGGGTCTACTCCTCTTTTTGTAACTCTCTGCAAGGGTCCGTCCCATTGACATCATATTTCCTTTATGGACTCACTCTTAAAGGGGGATGGCCCAATTTTAAGGATATGAAGTTTTCATCTTGATAGTTTGGCCTTCACTTACTCCAAAACCATCTGTAAAGTTTCGCACCGATATTTCAACCATTTTGATGCGAGAGCTTTAAAAACGCGATTTTTGTAAGCCCATATAGTACTGTTTAAAAATCATATTGGTCGAACCAAAATGGGTCACATTTTCCTTCATAACTTCCACCCAAACATCCTTTGGCTCTAAAGATTTCACAGGGTATTGAGAAAAATAGATAGTTTTCACTCCTGATACAAAATGTTGACACTTCCGGTAAAATCTGGGGCTTCTGGGGACGAGGCATTAGCGATCGGGCCTGGCCCTTTAAGGACAGGTCACTCTTGAGTTCCGAGTATCTATTTTGGTTGTAACTTGCAAATATTTGATTATTGTATGTAAAGTATACATTTCTGAAAGGAAATTTGATGATGACCCGATTGATGGCATCAGATTATTGTAAACATTGCCGTATTTTGAGAAAAATACTAAAAAAACATGATCTTTGTTGCCCCAAAATTATTCAGC
Organism: Ophioderma brevispina; assembly: GCA_023653785.1. Taxonomy (NCBI): domain Eukaryota; kingdom Metazoa; phylum Echinodermata; class Ophiuroidea; order Amphilepidida; family Ophiodermatidae; genus Ophioderma; species Ophioderma brevispina. The sequence goes on from JAMKCH010026450.1 coordinate 110,599, forward strand.
AGCATAACAAAAACAATTTGAATTTCCATGATTTCTTCTTATGTTATTTTTTTAGAGACAAACAAATTTGCCTAGGGACGTTTTTTTCATTTTTTTAAAATAGAGCTTACTTTTCGAAATATAGGACAAATGTCAAAAAAAGTGTGATTTTACTTTCTTTTCCAAATTTTGAGTATATAATTGGGAGAATATCTTTATGTTAGAAACCGAAAAATGAAATTGAGAAACGTCCCTAAGAAGACCGATTGCTATCGTAGGAAAGTAAACCTTACCTTTTACTTGTATTTTTGGAGTTATCTTGTCTGAAAATTTTGGACCAAATAATTTTGCGAAAATTTAACATTGATAAAATCTGTGTTTTTAGTAAAAAAGTGACTTTCACGCCATTTCAAGCTGTCTCTTTCTCAAAATAACTTTACCTTTAACTCAAAATTGAGTACTTTTGTGCATTGGTGAAAATACATCTTTATGCACTATGATCAACCTCTTTGTCTTCAACTCCAAAATCAGAATAATTTGAAATTTTCATCTGGTCTAACTTAGCGCTTTGTTTTACATTTTCAAATAATATTTTTCGTTTTTTTTTTCCAAGATGGCGTTCGCGCAAAGTAATTCATCACCGCACGCTTCATTACGCAGCAAAATTCACCGTGCGCCGCTATGCACGCGCCTTGCGCCTGACGGCGTGTAATGTGCTTAAATCCCGCCGTTATGACCATGGTTTGGTTTTTGTGACTTTAATGGTCAAAAGCGGTTTTAAATTAACAATCGGCAAAAAAATACAACTCATGATTGTCTGCATTGGATAATACAGAAACGACAGACACATGTTGATGTTTTAAAATGGTGCAAAAATCAAAATTCGTGTAAAAAAAAAGCACTAGGGTTACAACTGCCTTAATATATTAATAACTATTTATTTGAACTAGTTTTTTATGTGAAAAATCTATGTACCAACATCGTGCTAAAAATGGAATGAACTAGTTCAGCAGCTAAGGTGTCATCCCTTTGAAATATAGTAGTACAAGCCAAACTTTTTTGAAGATACATTGGTGTCCTCTTACAAATTTAATCTTTTGACTTTTGGGGCAAAAAATAAAGGGTAAGAGACACATGGTTGGGCTATGGTTAAAGGAATAGTGATATAAATACACTTATTGAAAAAAACGCAATTACCAACATCCCCATATATCTAACGTCTGTAACATGCAAACAAGAATCAACCACACATTAATTTACAGCCATTTGAACATCAGCAGATGTTCTGAAATTAGAGCGTACAAAATATTAATAAACTTGAAATAGAAAACTTAGTGGTAAAATAATGTATGATAAATCGTGAGAAGTGGCCTGTCAGGCATAATTCAATGATGAACTTTGATTCTGAGGAAGGGGAGCTTGGGAAAGGGTTATCCCGGTATTAAGCCCCATGTTTTTCAATTATTAGTTCTATTCCCTAGAAAATTTCTTACTTAAGATTTGTAGGAAAATTTAAAAATAATTGTCATGATTCAATAATGTGGAAGGAAAATTGTACATGTACATAGGAATATGATAAAATGTTAATGTTTTGTTTTTTCCTCCACCCATCTGTCCCTGTATTTTTGAATCACAATTATGTATGTTCAATGAAAAGTAATCCTCTACTTTAAACCCAAATATTTTCACTATGCCTTATTTATTGGTAACTTATTGTCCCCGGCCGACAGAGTTTTCGGAACGGGGACTATGAAATGAGCCAGCGTCGTCTCCGTTCGTCCTCCGTCCTTCGTTCCGTATCTTCCGTCTGTGACAAAAATGTTTAACCCTTTGTATACCATTTATCTTGAGTTCTATAAGGGCGCAATGATGGTAACTTGGTGGAAAGACGCGGGTTGATGATTTCTCGACCTGATTAGATTGTGGGCCTTAAATATCTAATTAGTATCTAATTTGCATAATTTATGAGAATTTTCCTGCAAGGCCTGTTTTACAAGTTCTCTGGAGTTCCGTTAGCGGTATATGATGTAACTTGGTGAAGAAGCGGGCTGAAGAGTTCTTGACCGATTATATGTTTTGGTGATTTCGGGCAAATTGAGTACTTCAAATGAGCTAATTAATATGGCAAAAATCCAGCGTAATTGCTAGATTTTTGAAACGGTACATTGGATACTCAAAAATTCCTGTGCTGCATAATAGCCTATCATGGGGCACACTTTTTTTTGCAATTGAAAGTATGTGAGAATGCGCTTTCTGTATGCAAATTGAGCTAATTAAAAATCGCAAATTGCGTATCTCTGAATGTACGTACATCAGTAGGAGGCAAATTCCTTCATCATGCATGAGACTACTATGCTAATGGGGAGGGGGTGTGTGTTGGGGGAGGGGTGGGTGGTTTGGGAGGGGGTGGGTGTTGGGGAGGGGGTTGGGTGGTTGGGGAGGGGGTTGGGTGTTGGGGAGGTTCGGTTGGGTGTTGGGGCGGGGGTCTTTATGGGCTGTTGGGGCGGGGGTTCGGTGTTTGCGCTGTGGGCGTGGGGGTGTTGGTGCGGGGCTTGGTCTTGCGGCGGGGCGTGGTGTATTTTGTCTTCCTGGGGTTTGTTTGTTCGTCCTCGGTGTTGGGTATCTTTTTGTTTGTCGTTTTATCCGGTTATATTTCACACGAACCTGAGGGGGATGGGAGTGTTGCAGGACATGTTGTGGATGGAATGAATGAGGAATGAGAGGGTGGTGTCGAAATTTTAAGACCTGCAAAAAAGGCGAGGCGGGAAATAAAATTAGGTGTTATGTTGATCCGTTTTGCAGGGTGGTGTTTAGCCTCGAAATGTGCGAGGTTCTTCTAATGAGGGGTGAGTGTAGCGCCTGGGTGTCGAAGGTCGAGGAAAGACGGGGTCGGGAATATTGCGAGGTAGGAGGAGCAGGTGGGAATGAGCGAGGGGGATTTTCGGGCTGTTATTGCGAGGATATATCATTGATGGAGGTGGCCGGTATGGTCGGGTGTATAGATATTTGATTATTGTTATGTCGCGTACGGGCGCCGGAGTGTGGAGGGTGGGGTGAGGTTGTGGGGTGAGTAGGTCCTCGGATGTATCGAGGTGGGTAGGGGGGGTGGAGAAGATATAGGGTAAGGAAAGTGAGGGGTGTACGAGGGGAGGAGGGAGGTTAGGTTGAGTTGTTATGTCGTATTGGGGGGGGTGAAGCTTCAGAAGCATATTTTGGGTGGTGCGTGGGGGGGGGTGGAGTATGTGAAAAGAGGGGAAAACGTAAGTGCATCTAGGGAGGGGGAGGGATTGAGATTTTGCTGGTACTGTTAGCGGTAGGGTGCTAGGAGAGGAGATGGGGGAGGGAGAGTTTTTTATGCAAGTGGTGGGGAGGGGAATGGCGGGTTTGTCGGAAATGTGGGAAAGGGAGGCTTGTTATAGGGTATTGGGTATGGTTTGGGGTGTTGAGGTTTTTTTATGCTGTTGTTAGGTTTTGAGGGTGGTTTTGTTTTCTTCGTTTTTCTTTATTTTTTCGTTTTTGTTTTCTTGTGTCTGTCGTTTTTTTTTTTTATACGGTTCCTATGCGCGTTTAAACTGGCTCAGATATGGGAAATTTTAGATGAAGTCACAGGCTATATTATTTGCTATTTTTCTTGTTTTGTGTGGTGGCGGTTTTGTTCCCTTTGTGCATTCAGTTGTTTTTTATTCTTTTACTCTGTACTTTGGCATTTATCACATGTTTTAGTGATCGCTACATTCGGCGGGGACATTTTTAAAACGCATCGCGTACATACGAGTTCGCCTGTTTTTTTCTTTTAAGTATTTTTCTGATTTTAACTTAATTCCTTGAATTGAATTGAACAAAGTTTAGATATATTCAACACACTTTCCCAACTATTGAATTCTGTATTTTGAACAATCTGGCCATAAGAAGTGCCCCATAGATAAAGCCTCCTAAATCTTAAAAAATAATCCATTCAAAAATATGTAATGGTGCCCATACATATATAAGCCTAGGATATCTCTGACCGTCTCAACAGAAAATATATAGCATTGTCCATTACATAACCAAAGCCTGCTTATCTTAAAATATGTCGATTCGAACATATGTAATGGTGCCATTACGCAGACAAAGCCTTCATGTTTTAGACCTTGTCCAGCAGAAAATAATGGTGCCATCCAAGTGATCACCAGAGATGCTCAGTTGTTTTAGGCTGTTTATACTAATGCACCAGTGCATAGTGCACATCATCTGAGGCAGGGGAATAACAGGGGTCACTTGCAAGAGGGGGAAATTTCTGGGTTTTGAGGCAGATTTTCCCGGGTGGAAGTGGTTTTGAGGCAGGTTCTCCTGGTTGGAGGTGAAAATTTCCTGGTGAGCAGGCAAAAAGGGTTGCTGATTTAGCATGACTTTCAAGCTTTTTCATCCCAGTCAAAGCTCTCTGGGAGCCACCCCTCTCTGGGGTGACAACCTGCCCCTCCTCCCCATCCCTGTTACCCTACTGATCTGAGCTTTGGACAGTTACAATTGTAAGACTAGCTTTGGACTAGTCAATGAACACATCAGGGCATATAATCTGTGTGAGTTGCCAGCATGCCTTTTAGCTAAAAAATGTATTTGTTTGTATTGCTTGATTGTACTCATTACAAAGCTCAAAATATCTGACCATATCTGTCAGGAATTTTTGCAGATACTGTCTTCCATTTACAAGTATATCTACAAATGGGCAGGAATACAAAACATTGACCATTAGTGGACTACCACATAAACTTCAGCTCACATTATGCAAAAATGTATCATAAGAATCAACTGAAACTATAGAAATAAAGTTGATACATTCTCCTTAGCCTTCTCCTCCTCATACAATATCCACAATACAAGGATGACCTCAATAAAATCAAATATACAAATTTCCATGAACCAATCTTTTGACACTAAAACAATTGTAGATCAATTGCCGCAATAAGAGTGTATCCATCCAACCAATAGATGAACATGCTCTTTAAATAATGATCCGTCTGCATTAATGTAATTTAATAGAACGTGGCTCTTAAATTGGCTGGATCAAATTGCATTAGAAAACAATTTGATAAAGTTAAGTATTAACAATGCAGCCACCTGCATCGAGTTGGCTGTCTTGATGGTATTGACGATGCAATCACTGACCCAAACGTTATGAAACACATAATCGATGGGTAAATTCATGGCATCAAGGGGGAAAATCAATGAGTTTTGAGAATATTTCGTTTCAAGGAAAACATTTTGTGTGAATCCCTAAATGGGCCACCTTGTCTGAAAATGATTTGAGTGGCAGAGCTAGTCTTGTGTAAATTTTTTGATTTACAGGGAAAGGTGTTGGCACTACAATACTTGTAATCATTTTATTTTACACTTCAAGTTGTCAGGTCAGTTGATAGCAACATAATTTTATTTTAAGTGGAACCTTTGACAAAGTCCTGGGGAGGGAATTATGAGACAAAATAAGGAATTATGCTCGTAAACATGCTTCTTCTATTCGATTAATTATATATTACTTCATCTCGTATCATATGACACGAGACAGAAAGACTGGAACCAAGTCTATGAAAAAACCCATGTTTGTTATGACAGTGCATGGTCACTCACCCCGAGGTGCACTAGTCTTGATCACAGACTTCAAAGTGGAACGTTATTAATGGATATTAACCCCAGTGCTTAATCAATTGCTGGTATATCATGCTTGAATCATTGAGACTGTGTAGAAGCAGTATCTACTGATGATGTTAGGCTTAAGGGGGTGGTGTCTGTATGCGTGGCATCGATGCTTTTACTTGATTAGGTATTTCTAGCGTAGCATATACTGCTATTTGGAGGTAGTGAGTGGGAAGACATCTATGATCTATACAACATCAGTTAAATGACATTAATTACTAACACCTCTTCAAAGGATAATTAATGACTTCCTTTGTTCCTCGAAAAAATCAACCCAATTGGTGACTCTGATTAATTCCTGGATTTGTGTGACATTTTGAAGTTTCATGGCAAATTTTATTGATGTAGTTTTGCTAAATTTGTCAACCTCCGACACATTTCTGGAAATTGATGTCTGCTTTGAGGAACATATTTTGGAGAAAATAACATTCCCATTTTTTTATGGTCCTTAATAGGAGAAAGAATCACTTTGCTATCTGTCGTCATACTGTATATTATCAAGTGTCTCCCTGTGGGTGATAAAAATGTTGAACCCTCAGAATGTTAATAGGCCTAAAATGTCATCTTTTTTTGTAGAACAGGAAACCCAAGCATGCTTTTCTATAGGGTCTGCAGGAGAGCATGCAAGTTCAAACCTTTGTTTTTGGTTTTCTTTTCTACTTCTTTGTCAAATAAACCTTTGAAACGTTCTCAGAATAGATGTTCTACAACCAATCAAGTGCAAATTTAGAGCAATTTGCATCCTCAGAAAAGAATCATATACCATAGAAATTTGCAGAGTGGTGTCTCGAAATAAAGAGTAAAATTACCATGCACCCTTAATCAATAGATGATTAATTTTGGATTCACCGAGAGGGAGTGATGGTGTAGTAGGATTTGGTGATGACGGAAGACTGAATGGTGCGATTGATAAGTAATGCCAGTTCTTTCACCAGATAGAGTTATTAGGATAGCATAGGAACAATTAATTGCTATTTGGGGATTTAAATTGTAATTAATGACTTCCCGTACTCAAGATAAACTCCATCCAAAATGATGAATTTCTTGCTTCCTGATCAATTACTGGAGTTTTGCTATATTTGTAGTTAAGAGGTATTGTTTGATAAGAATTTTTAATAGAAGCATGGTGATCAAATCACTAGAGAAAAAGGCCACCTAATGTTAAACACCAACCGTAACCCTAACCCGGACCGGGTCGTTTTGCCGCCGGATGGCCCAAATGCAACGAAAGGCAATCTCTTTTTATTTTTTAACGGCCAGATGCAACGAGAGCCAAATTTTGCGTTTCATTGCATCTCGCCGTTTATTCCCGGCACAGGAATAAGTAGCGTAAAGTCAATAACGGCCCAGATGCACACGAAAAACATCGCGTCATTTTCCCACGGAAGACGGCCCAGATGCAAACAAAAACTCGCTCGTTGTTCCCGAAAACGGCCCAATGCAACTAAAAACCACAATCGCGCCATTTTACCGGAAAGACATCCCAGATGCACGAGAAACATGCGTGTCTAATGCAATAAAAACAGGGTAAATAATAAATAAATAAATAACTAAATAAGGATGCAAGACTGCACTCTGATCTGCATGAAATTTGTAGCTTATAGTCTCCATCGTGAGTGGCGCTATACGCTACCTAGTCGTGCGTGCGCGATTATGCTACTCATTCTCCGGTTTACGTATGAAACGTTATGCATAATTAAAAAAATAGCTTGTCGAAAATTTGGCGCTATCACCATCGACATCGAAATGTCTATGGGCATTTGTACACAGTGTCACCCTCCTATGAAAAGATTTGCGCCTTCTGCGGGCAAAACCGTCCGAAATGCAGTGAAAAGCATCGCCTCATTTCTCGTGAATGACGGCCCACACAACGAGGAACATCGCGTCATTTTCTTCCGTAAAGACGGCCCAAATGCAACGATGAACATCACGTAATTTTCCCGAAAGACGCCGTCAAATGCAACGAAAACAATCCGCGTCATACTTTCCGGTAAGACGCCCAGATGCAATGAGGTCAATGAGTCATTTGCGCGAACCAAAAATAGTTGTTTTGACGGCCGAGATGCAACGAGAAACAATCTATTCCGACCGGTACCTACGTTTTCGTTGCTATTCATTGCATCTCGGGCGCGTTAGGGTTAATATGGTCGCATACATATTTTAAAATCATTGCCAGTATAAGCAGAGCACTCTATTAGCTGTTATTGGGAATTTACAATGTTGAAGAGGGGTTCATACAGCATGTCCCCTCAACGTTGTGCTTTGCTAGACTGCACTGAAGTTAATAAGCTGAAACACTTGATTACCATGACATAATACCATCCAAATATGTGGGCATGGTAGGGACTTTTGTGAAGACCAATATTTATACTGGTACGCTGTCTTCAGTAGATAGCATACAAGTAATGGTACATTTGGGCTGTGTATTGTTTTAACAAAACATTAAAGAAACAATTAATTGTTTTTTCTTTTGCTGTTCTTTCCCAAACATGATGATAATTTGTGAAGGGTGGTATAGATCGGTTAGGAAATTGAAAGCCCTCTGGGCACTACTATTATTCTCTGTGTTTCTGATTAGTCAATTAGTGATCAATTTTATTTACTTAACCATTTAAAAAAAATAGCTCTTTTAAAATAATTTCACCCAATCTGTTTCAGGGATACCTTAATTCTTAAAATGCCATTGATGGCTAAGGGTTAAGAAAAAAATTAGCATGATATTTTTGACAGTATTTGATGCCAAGCTGAGTTTGGTGATCCAAACCATTAAAATATTGGAAGATAATTCATTTACAAACTTACCAAACATACTAGCAGTTTAATGCTAGGCTCTGGTTTAGAACTCATGTATTAACTTCTTGGAAGTTGGTACACTCTTTGGATGAACAATTGGTAAAAAAAGACCTCATGGCAAGATGTACTGAAAGTTGGTGAAATATTGAGACTAATGTTAATTAGCCATGCTATGTCAGTTGAAATCTTCAGTAGAATAGCAGACAACTAAC